>JANTPZ010083985.1:0-16889 GCA_025593235.1 Vachellia pachyceras
GTTATCCAGTTCTGCTCCACAGCATTTGCTTACTATGCTCAAGCAACTGCAGCACAGGAAATATTTGGTCACACCTTGGAGTCTCTCCGTGGAATTAAATATTTATACAAGTGAGTTAAGCTGGATCTCTCTTCAATTCCCAATCCCATAGAGTGGCAAAAAACAAAACCTTTCATTCTGGGCTAGCCTTTAAATTTAGACCCCAATGCAATGGCCCCTCTTTTGTCCCAACTTCTAATTTTCTGTTGAGGTTCAGCCACCTTTGTAATTTTCTTATCAAATTAATTCTTTACCATTCTTAACCTAATAGCTTCATTTATGCTTTGCTGATGTAATTTCACTCGCTGGTAATTTCATTACAGGTACAACATGTTCCAGATTGCTTTTGTTGTACTGGCTGGATTGACCTTTGTATATTATGCTGCTTTTGTAAGTTACCTTCCCCCTTCCCTTTTTTCTCATTGATTGTCATTCTTGCTGAGGAGTTAACTTGCAATGATTCAGGGATGGAGAAGAAAAAAGCCTAGCGGCAGGTTCCAATTACCTTCATGAGTTATGGTTTATCCGGGTTTGGAGTTGGCCATGGGGGTTTCTTGTCCTATCAATCTCATTTGGAATGATTTTTCCTATATGGTATGTGTTGTTGGCCTAGTTTTGCTTCTTGTTGAGAGCTCTGTAGAGGAGGCCAAAATCATCCATCTGTAGAATTATATGGTTCAGATGAATCAGATCGATGTGGATGCCTGCCTGCCCGTGCCGCCACTAACGGTTGCTTCTTATCACGCCCTTGTATCTATAATTCCTTTGTTCGATTTGTGCAACACATTTTTTCTGTTTCTTTTTTTTCCTCGGAGGATATAATTGAAGCTGTCATGTGAACGAGTCAAACTGGGTTTCTTTAACATTTTATGTAGTGCAGACTCGTTGCTGAATAGAAAGTTGTGTATGAGCCAGTGTTTAACTAACTGTCTTGTGTGTTTCTTTCTTCTTTTTTTTGACCGGACTTGCCTGTTTCTATTTTTCTTTCTTATCTCTGTTTTTTAATAATTAGTTGACTAGGCTAGGTTAAATTTGAGTATTGCTGGGTCTGATTGCAGTAACTCTTTACAAAGCCATTTTCTACATTCATACAAATTCGAGGTTGAGGCTTCTTGCATAAACGCCTAAAAAATTCTTATATTAGGACCAACCCCTGTTAGTTTTCACTCTGATCCTTTTTTTTTTTTTTTGGGGGGAGGGGGTTGTGAATTACTATGGGCATTTCTAAGTCCCTCTAGACTTGCGATTAATCCCTCTTGAAGCGTACTGAAGGGTTTTTATTTCATGCACTTTCCGAGATTCGAAGGTGCTCTCTCTTTCACGGGTCATTGCCACCTCAAACAACTGCTTATTAATGGTTCTTACTCGTCTTTTTAAGTAGGCTTGCCGTCCATCTTTAGCTCATGCATACGCACATGTATGTGTATTTACTAGCCATGTGAAGTTCTCGTAGATTTTGGACTTTTTATTCAAGTCAAATTCTTTATTTTAATTGAATATCTTTGTATTAATTCTGCTAGGCTTTTCGGTTACATGTGAAGAGGTCTTAGTTTTGAAATAATATTATTTAATGATTAAGTCTTCATGGTTAAAGAATTTAACATAAAGGATAATGCGAGAAACGTCCGGAACTTGATGTAAGAATGACTTTGGAAGTTAAATATTTTTTAGTCCAAAGAAAAATATAGGAGGTAAAACTAAGAATAAGGACATGTTTAGAAGTTATTTTAAAAATAACTTTTATAGATTTCGATGCAAAAGTTAGGTTTTGTGAATAGATTTTGAAAAATAGTTTTTAATTCCAAGGCAAAACCTAGGTTTTGAAAAGTGATTTATGTTCGGGAAGTTATTGTGCCTGTTTGGCAAAGCTTATGAACTCATAAAAATACGTTCAACAGTGTTTTTTCGCAAAACGAGGCAATCTCCTCCATATATTTACCTCGGCTTGCGTAAAAGTACTTCTATACTGCTTTCTCAAACAGACACTTTAGCTTTTATGGATTCTGAGGGAAAAAATTAGTGGGAAAGAGGAAAGAGAAAAAATGAAAAGTAGGAAAAAAGAAAGAGAAAAAAGAAAAAGTAGGAGAGGGGAAAGAGAAAAAAAGAAAAAATTAGTAGGAAAAAGAGGAAAAAGAAGGAAAGAGAAAATCTAGGTTTCAAAATCTTGGTTTCAAACCGAGGTTTTGTAATCAAAATAGCTTTTCTGAAAATTTTTTGTACTTGGACAAAACTTAAATTTTAAGGTAAAATTTAGGTTTTAAAACTAAACCTAAATTTCAGGAAGAGGAAGCAAACAAGCTCTAAGTCGCACTAGGCATGTAGCCAAAACAAAACTAAGCATATCTATTGGCCAAATTCAATTCACATGGCAGTGTAAAAATATACATTATATATGTTTTACCTTATAATTATTTTATTTATTTTTAAATTACATAATATTTGTTAACTGTATAAGATTACAATTTTACTTCTCATCTTTTTTTACTTTAGTTTTTAGTTATCTTTTCCTTATTAAAATTTTGAATAAATTTCTTTTATATTTTTGTTATCATGTTTTATCTCAGGAAAAATTCCTAAAAAATACCTCTTGATTTTGTAAATCTGAATAAGCAAAATGATTGAGCCAAGAGAATGTAGTGATCTATCGTTTCAATTTTTAAGGAAAAAAAGTTAAATTGACTTTAAATAATATATCATTTCAGAAATTGTCATCAAGTTTAAAAAAGTGATTAATATGTTAAAAAAATTTTGTCAACCAATTCAACGAGGGCATCCGTACCAAGTGTGAATGTTGGCAAAATTATTATAGAAGCCATTGAGCTTCAAAAAGTTGTTAACCAGTTTGATTATTTTAACTCAAATTTGAAATGATATATTCCTACCTTTTCTCTCATGTTATTTTACTTATTCATGGACCCTTTAAAGATTTTTAAATTCAAGAGGTACTTTTTGAGGATTCCTTATTTCCTTTTATCTTGTTCAAAATAGTATCTAATATATAATATTTTTTAATTTAATCAAAACTAGATGGACTACATTCTACTAGAAATGATAATACATTGCATCAAAATTTTATAAATATTAAAATCAGATAAAACCCTGTATTTATGATTTTTTTTTACCGAAACCTGTATTTATGACTAGATAGATTATATACTTTACAATTTTAAGTATGATGGCGAATCTTTTAAACTTATACTACTAACTTTTATTAATTGAAATTCGACTAAAGTTGTCATATATTGCCTCTCTTTCTTGATAATACAGTTTCATTTTCTATTAAAAAAGTTGAAACATTGCAATCTCTACTTATTTTAAAGGTTCAGATACAATTTTAGTAATGATATTTTTCCCAAAAGCATAATTAAGTTTTGAAAGTACAAAGTAAACGCAAACTTCTAAAAGGAGTATAATTTTAGCGAATATGTGAAATAACCCTAAATGTCTGTATCTTTTTAGATACATAATAGACGTTGTGATAAATTTAACGGAGTTATTAATATTGAACAATTTTTAAAAGTTTATATCTATTTTTGCATATTCAAAATTTAATAGTGTTAGATGCTCTTAACAAAAAACTTCATTGTTAAAATTGAACCTTAACTCTATTTTAAATCATATTACTATTTTTTTATCAAACAATTATAGTAGTATTTAAATATGTGTGACTGACTAATAAAAAATAAGTGAAAGTGTCATAAAATTTAAAATCACAATCTACACAAATGCATGTGAAAAATGATTTTCTTAAGGATATAAATATTAAATAATTATGCCATAAAATTTTTTTATTTTTAAAAATAAAACTACTCTTGATCTTCATAATTTCTCTCGATTTGAGTTTTGATCCATAAAATTTTAAAGTTGTGATTTGGAAAATAAAAAAAGAGAAAAAGAGAGAGAGAGAGCTTAAAACGAGAAGTCGAGCACCCACTTTGCCCTGTCGGAGAAGGTGATATGGAAATAGTACCCACTTTGCCTAGTTGAAAGTCAGTTTGCCGATTACTAGAGTCATCATCCTCCTCCTCCTCCTTCCTCCTTAGTTCTTCCATTCATCCTCCTCTTCCTTCTTCTTCTGTTCTTCCATTGTTGTTAGGAATATCGCTTGAACTTGGATGACTCTGGTGACTGATTATGCTGACTTCCTACTAGGCAAAGTGGGTACTTTGTCCATATCATCATCTTCTTTGACAAGGCAAAGTGGGTACTACGACTTCTTAAGTTTTCTCTTTTTTCCTTTTTTATTTTCCATGTCACTGGTCCATGTAAGTATTGTGTCCATATCATCTTCTCCGGTCATCAAGCCACTTTATAACAATTAATGACGTTAACGGTACATCAACAAATTTAACAATATTAGTCTTAGATTTAAGTCATTTTGAAATTATAGAACAATGTTTTCAAACAGAATAAATTTATGGACCACAATTATAACTTTGAAATTTCAGAAACGAAAACCTAAGAGCTTGTTTACCATCACTTCCTGAAACCTATGTTTGGTTTCAAAACCTATGTCTAAACCCAAAACTTAGGTTTTGTCCAAGTACAAAAATTTTTTTTAAAAGTTATTTTGGTTACAAAACCTCAGTTTGAAACTTAGGTTTTCCCTTTCCTACTTTTTTCTACCTTTTCTTTCTTCTCTTTTATCTTTTCTCTTTCCTACTTTTCTTTCTTCTCTTTCCTCTTTCCTACTTTTCATTCTTTCTCTTTCCTCTTTTCTACCTACTTTTTACATTAGAATCCGTAAAAGCTGATAACATTCCAAACATAAATCAATTTTCAAAACCTAAGTTTTGTCTCAGAATTTGTAAAAGCTATTTTCTAAAATCTAGGTTTTACCTAGGAATCTGTAAAAGCTATTCTGAAAATGAGATCCAAACAAGCCTTAAATTAAGATAAATTATGATTGGTAAAAGTACATTGAACCCTTTAAGAAGCAAAAGCTTCTATATTTATTTTAGGGGTAAAAAAACAAAAAATCCTTTTCTCCGTAAATTGTTTTCTACTCCTGGAAAATTTTTCCAATGATTTAGAACTAGTCTTGTTTGAATTATAGAGAGTTGAATCTGTCTTGAGTACGTACAATTCTATTGCTTCCATCTAATACTTGCACTTGAACTGGATGGATACTTTTTATTTCTGAGCTTGTTAGGAATATCTTGGAATTAAAATTGCCTCTCATATTTTGATCCTTTTTTTTTTCTTTAACCTCAAATCTTATTAAAAGTCACTGATATTAATGTTTTATGTTCCTCTCTCAGCTTCCAAGAATTCAGGTCACTGATCTTGTTGCTAGATATTTTGGAATGGCACGTGGACAAATTGTCAAGATCACCTGACAAAGTGAAACTTCTGGCAAATATATAACCTACCGATACGTTGGATGAGTAACCAAATAATTCTAGTACATATGTTTGATCTTAATGAAATCTTCTGTTCATTCCCTTTTCTTCTACATTTTCTTCAATCCATAATGCTTCGTTTGGTACACTGGAATTGATTTTGATAGAAATAGAAATGGATATAGATATGGAAATGGAGATGGCTATGGAGTTTAAAAATGCGTTTGGTATGTCATGGAAATGGAATCTAATTTTTATACAAAAAGACTAAAATGCCCTTTTACATATAAAAATAAAAATAAATTTTAAAAAAATAAAAATAAAATGAAGGATTCATGCTTGCTTCCAGTGCGGCGAAAAATTGCAGTTGCTACAGTGTCGTCGTCTTCAACGTTGAGGTGCCGGCGAGCTCTTGACTTCAACGTCGAGCAAGAGAATCTCTTCGGCGACGACGAGTTCCTCAGACTTGAGTGGCGATGACGAGTTTCTCATACGCGAGTGGCAACGATGTTTGATTTACAGTGTTCCTATCTCAGACGTGAGTGGCGACGGCGAGTTCCTTAGTCTCTGGCACGACAAGCGGAATGGATGGAGACGGGGATGATGTTTGCTGCGGACACAATGGAGTTGAAGCATTGTCGACAGTGGGTTCTGGTTTGGATGAAGACAAAGATGAAGAGGACTGTTGTTGTCGCCGGTGGCTGTGCTGTGCTCATCAACGGTGGGTTATGTCGTCGGTGGAATGTTGTTGACGAAGAAGGGTCTGGATGACGACGAAGAAAGGGATTGTTGTTGACGGCAATGCTGTGCTCACAGGTCTGGATGAAGATGAAGCAGGGGTAATATTAGAATTCCATGGAGATTTCCACAATTCCATATGTCATTGTATGGAAATGATTTCCACCCTTTTTGATGGAAATGAATTCCACCAGGAGTCCAATTCCAGTGTACCAAACAAGCATATGTCATGGAAATGAATTCCATTTCCAAATCCATCTGCCCAATTCCAGCGTACCAAAAGGGCCTTAAGTATCTTTGGTCGGATAAATGATGATGTAAATATTTTGTGTGGTTGTGTTAAAGGAAGAGTCCCACATGACTTGGGATTGTGGTTATCCAAATGAATATACGTTAATGTAATCTTGGATTAGTAAATGAGTTAAGAGGAGGAGTATGTTTACATACGACAAAGGGTCGCTGGAGATAAATCTGGTTATTTCCCCTACCTTTTTGTACGTAGTTTAAACACAGATTGTGCACATTATATCGGAGATCTTTGGAAAAATTTAAATTACTTTAATAGCTGTTAAGAGTATAGCATGTTGGTTTTAAATTTTAACATTGAACCCATTCCATTAAATTGTTTTCATGGCTATTTAACATTTTTTTGAGTAATATCTGGAATATCATTCATACAAAACTAAACTCAATATAATAGAGATCGGTTTATGGATTATCCCCCTCCATCACCCCTTCCTGCATAGAAAAGGGGGGTTGGTCATAATAACAAAAATTGCCTACTAAGTTATAAGCCATTTTCGCAAGACTGTCAGCTAATACATTACTTTCCCTCCTATTATACAAAAGTATAACATTCCAATTTTGAGAGATAATTTGACGAGCCTCATCAACAATATCCTTAAAAGGGTGATTGCTAATGCATCCTCGAGAAAGAAGGTTAATAGTCTCAATGCAATCTGTGTGGACAAAGATATGTTTATAGCCTCAGTTCCAGTAAAGTTGGAGACCATGAATGTTCGCAATGATTTCTGCAATAGCAAGAGGGACCATGGTAAGTTTGCAGCTAAAGTCAACTATCCATCTATCATTTCTTGCACGGTTGATCCCACCACAGCCACTGTGTCCTGAATTCAACACAGAACCATCTACTTCAAGTTTAACAAACTCATGCTCTTCATAGCAGTCCTCCGAAAAAGTCAACTCGTTGCCCTGTGTAGAATTTGGGCTATTTAACGTTTTAAAACTGAAAATTTAGTGTCATTAATGGGTTGCCTAATACAACATAAGCATGAGGCCTATATAAGTACTCCAAGTGAGAGGCTTATGTGAAATCTTGGTACTCCTCTCCTCTCCTCATTTTGCATTGCCTTCTATTTGCTGAGTACTATTACCTTTTACTAGTTCTGTATCCATGTATCCTTACAGCAAAAATCCATTTAATCATGGGGAGTGCCGCAACTTACTTGCCGGTAAAAGCGGAATAGCTCATTAGGACAGTGTCCTCGGACGTGACTCGAATTAACTATTTATTTGTAGGTGTTACTGCCTTCAGAATGAGTACAACACTGGAGATAAGCTGGAAAATCCACTAATATTTATGCGCGACATACTATAAATGATACTCAGCACGTTCCTTGTTTCTTTTTATAAGAAACAACTACCACCTACATGGCTTGTTGCTGTTTATAAGAGGAATTTAGAGTTTTGTGTCAAATTTTTGTCTAGTTTCTATTATGTCCCTAGTTAATTACTCGTGTTAATATCTTTGCGTTTAATGTATTCACTTGCATTCCCTCAAGGTTGATATTAAGGGGCAAATGTTTAGTTTAATGCTTAACAAATTGGAGAATTCAGACATAACACCTCTATTTTCTGCTCTATGTTTAAAAATGTTCGGAATAAATATGTATGATTTATTCATAATTTTCATTTAAAAGCCTGATATAATTGTCTCAATAAGAAACTGCACCTAAATTGTGCACTTAACAAACAAGCCAAAAATTGCATGGAGCATCTTAATAAAGATGCATTCAGTAGCAGTAAGAAATTACTGAGAAATTATTCCCATTCCAAAAGTGAAGGGAGGGTCAACGTAGAGGCATTAATGGTGGTTTTGCCATCAGCACTGACAGGATCATGAGGAGAAGATTGTGAAAACTCCACAGGCATTGATTTCCAATGCAAGCTTGGCTCCCACTCTGCTTCTCTCACCACCTTCAATATTTCTTTCGCCACCACCTTGCTTCCCTCACTTGACAGATGAATTCCATCTCTAGACAACGTTTTGGCATTCACAAGTTATAAACAGTGTGATTAGTTTAAATTTGGAATATAATTACAAGGTCTTCAAGAACTGAATGCGATTATAAAAAAATTCATCCATATCAAATTATTCACCAGTTCTAACTTTAAATTCTATGCAATCAGTAGATTGCTTGTGGAAAAAATTACATTATTCACGAGTTATGAAGAGTATGATGCATTTAAACTCAAGAAATCACTATAAGATCTTAAAGAAGAAATTTGTAATTACAAACAGTTTTTGGTAAATTTGTGTATAGAAAATAACATTAAGTCTAGACAGCCCATCACTTGTTACTAACAGTTTTTGGTGATTGGATTTTTCTTTGTCCCTTTAAAACTAAATGTGAAACAAGTACATATTTGCATGAAGTAATTAATTTACTTACGTGAAGTAAACACCTAACCAATCATCTCTCTGTTGGAGAGCATTCCAGAGATCAATGGCCTTTATGTTCATCTCTTTACAAAGCTTCAAGCATGCCTCTGAATATATTCTGCAGGACTCGTTGGTTCGGGTCAAACTCAGCATACCACTGAATGATTTCTGGATCTGAGCGTCGTTGATAGGAGGAGCAGTGAGGAATATAAGGCGAGTGCTTTGTGATAGGCTCTGTGGCAGCCATGGAAGCTAGCTCAGTTATATATATATATATATATATAGATAAGCTCTTTAAGAGAAGGTTACTGGTATGACCTGGAGATGGAGAGCAATGGTCTTCATATTTTGGATGTATTCTGGAAGGGGCACGTGAGGGCCAAGTCCCGATGGGTGTGGAAGCATTGAATCATTCCCCCCAAAGTACACTATTATCAAAGCCGGTTGCACCCCTCCATCCTAAATTTGATAATCAAAATTCACACCACAAGATAACACATTGATTTATTTGATTAACCGTAGAAGCTACTTTTTTAACGTTATTGACAATCCATAAAATAAGTATGAGATATGAGTATTGTTCTGACTTGCATGAAATGTTTATAGAATGTTATCTCAAACAGACCCATTATTTAAATTTTTTTAGATAAGTGGTTAAGACTTTTAAGTTAGGGGTAAAATTGAAATTAGGATAAAGTAACTTACTTTTGATAAATTTTAATAAAAATTCAATTCAATAAGAATTTACAAAGAAAAGTCAAAAGTTAAAGCTAAAAAAAAAGTTGCTTGAATTTTAAAGTGATTTTGGGTTAAAAATTTATCAACTTGTCACTATTCAAATGTCTTTACCACCAATAAACATGGATACAATTTAAACAATGTAATTAATAAGTCTCCGGGAAGACTTGTATTAGAGTACAAAAAAGATTTATGGATTGGAGGGAGTGTTTTTACTTTACAAATGCAATATTTAGACTTGTGAATACATAAAAATTGGCTATGGTTGTTCCAAAAAAAAAAGAACAAAAATTGTGAATACATAATTTAGCAAAAAAAAAACATCACATATTTAAATTCCTACAAAATGAGTGGTTAATGAATGTACCTTGGGGAACACTTGAGAGAGAACCTCCAAAGCACGCCTTGAATTCCAACCAGAGTATCCTCGCAATACTATGTCTGCCTATATATACACAAATCAATATATTTCAATTACATCTCAACCAAATCAATTTCTTAAAACCTTTAAATGTCTTTTACAGATTGAAACATGACATATAAAAAAGACAAATTTTGATGGTGACATCGCACCTTAGGAGTTGATGATAATACTTTTTTATGGTGGATCTTTTTGCCCATCAACCCTTTTTCTTAAAAAAAAATAAAATTTATTAATAAAAAATATGTGAACAGCTTCTAATTATAATAAAAACTCAATTAATATTGGATGATGGTTAATAATCTGATTTGTGGTTTATATTTAGTTTGAATTGTAATGTTTGAATTCAACCTTAAAAAATAAAAGTAGTTCTTCAACACAAAAAAACTATTTTTGAGATACCTATTTTTTTTTTAAAAAAATTAATTTCATAAATAATGTTGATAATGAAGGTGATGGTTGAATAGTGACAGAAACTAAAGCAGTTCTTAAACACAAAAAAAAACTATTTTGGAGATACCTATATTTTCTTTCAACTTTTAATTTATTATCTGTGCATTTTCCTTTTCTTTCAGGGTGTGTTTGGGATCTCTATACAAAACCTAGATTTTGTCCGAGTACAAATATTTTTTGAAAAGTTATTTTGGATACAAAACCTAGGTTTGAAACTCATGTTTTGAAAAGAATATTTTCTTGTCAAATCACACACTTTCTCCTAATAAATTTTCTGTTTCCTACATTTTTTTCTTTCTATTTCATCTTTCCTATCTACATTTTGCCTCGAACTCTGTAAAAACTAATAACTTCCCAAACACAATCTTTTAAAATCTAGGTTTTGCCTCAAAATCCGTAAAAATTATTTTCTAACATCTACTCTCTAAATCCTAAGTTTTACTTTAAAATCTGTAAAAACTTCTTTTTGACCAATCGTAAAAACTATTCTTAAACGGACTTCTAAATCAATTTTTAATCAAATCCATTTCACTGTTTCAGCAACACCGACCCCGTAATTCTGCTGTGTTTTCGGCGTAGGAGCTATATGGAAAAGTTGAAAAAATTTAATTAAAAACATTTCGGTACCAAATTTAAAATTGACATTTAGAAAACGTAACATATATAGAGAAAACGATTAATAATTTAATATACACATACATATACATACATACATATATATGCACCACCATAAATCACGAGAAGCTAACTAGTTTCCAAGTTATTCGACCTGTTTGGAAACGCTTTTCAACCTTTATAAGTGTGTTGCACAGTGCCGAGAGTTATTATAAATTACTGTTCATATTTTTTATCTGTTTGGAAAAGTTTACGGAAACTTGTAGGGGTAAGTTACTTCTGCTAACAAGTTAAAATATTGAACTTTTACAAATAAGTCACTTCTTCCACTGTTTTACCAAACACAAATAACTTTTCCAATATTACTTCTCCATAAATCTTTATACAAATAAGTTACTTATCCCACCATATTCCCAAACGGACCCAATTACGTGGATAGATGGCAAACAAACAAAAACTAAAACTAAAATAATCTCTGAATCTTTGGCCATGTTCATCCATCTCTTCAAAAGAGTTTGACACTTCTTGGGATTCATCAGATGGACCAGAAACAAGGAAACAAATTATGATGACAAAAAATCTTAATGAGAAGAAGACTTTGTTCGGAAGGAAGGATGACGATGACGATGACGACGACGAGAATATATCCAGAATAATTAGAAGGAGAGAAAAAGATGGAACGGTAAACTAATCGGATTAGAACAAATCCCAAAACGGTTGATAGCTTATAGCTTGTTTACATATATGTTTCACACCAAAACGAAGGATTTGGAATTTGATTGCTTTGAGAACAGACAAACACACACACACACACACACAAGGGAATATATAGATATATATCAAGAACATGAATCCAAACAAACCTAGTTTTATCGTCAAATAGAATTCAGAATTCAGAAGAAGAAGAAGAAGAAGAAAGAGAAGGTACCCTGCGAGCATACAAGTGGGCGAGAATGGAACCCCAACCTTGGTGGCTGAAACTGAGCTCAACAATGGAGGATCCAAACAGCACTATCTGAGGTCTCACTGGTCCAACCATCTCTCTCTCTCTCTCTCTAGCTCTCTTCTCCGGAAGAAGGTATTAATAGGGTTTTGATATCACTTATTCCTTCTTGTTTTGCTTTTTTTCTCCAAATTTTCAATTCTGATTCGGTCCCCTCCTCCTTATCCATTATTGAATTGTCGCTATTATACGAATATATATAGCATTATTAATTTGTTTTAATGCTCCCATGTACTGGATGCCACCTCGACCTGCCTCCCCATCTCTTTCCTTGTCTCTTTTCTGATCAGTAACTAGTTTGAATTAAGCTCCAAAAATATCCATTAACTTTGAAAGTACTATTTTATGTTTTTCGTATGAATATTTATTTATAATGGGAGTAAAAATATTAAAATATTTAAATATAAACTAATGCTGATTATTTTTTAGGGGTTTCACGCTATTTTCATACATAAATATTTAATGGTGTCATGTTACATTTAACGGTTATATCATTTCCGCTTGCATTTTGAATGTTTATACATACCTTTTACATCTCTTACGTACATATAATGTTGAATGCACTTTTAATAAAAGCTCATAATTATTTTTGCATTCTAATTTTAAATTTTTTTATTGATTAGATGAACCTTAAATTCTCTTATTCTCTTTTCTTTTAGATAGAAAAGATTACAAAAACGAGTACGTTTGAAGGAGGAGCCCTCCAATTTTACAAATGTTAGATGATAATGTGACTTATTATATAAATATTCACAATAGGGCATATTATAATTTATAAATAGGAGACATTTGATAAAATTAATTATAAATAAGGATTATATGTAAGGGAATTAAGCGGTATGCATAAAAAATCCACAAACTGACCTTTTTTGTGTTAAGACATTATATAAATTGAGTTGTTTTAAATTAAGGTTCATGGATAACTAAATAATTCCTTGTGGATAATTTTTAGGTTTGTCTTAATTTATTCAATCTAGAATTTGTAGACTGAGTGCGATTCGTTAAAGTATACATTTGATTCTTTAAATTTACGTCATGTTTCAGTTTAATCATTTAAATTTAAAAAATGCACTTTTAGTCATTTATTGTTAATGCCGCTTGTTTTCTTAATGGAAAATGATGACTTAACAAATTTAAATGGTAATTATCCAATTAAATCTGATAAAATTTTGTTAAAATTTAAAATATAAAAAGAGTATTAAATAATCAATATTTAAGTATATTTTGACATAATTTAATTATAAAATGGTGATTGAATTAGCATTTTTCATTAAATAAAACTAATGGTGTTAACTATAAAGGATTAAAATTACACTTTTTAAGTTCAAGGGATAAAAATGAAATTTAACATAAACTTAAAAGACTTAATGTATTTGTATTAAAAAAAGACTTAATGTATATTTTAGCCAATAATTTAATTTTTAGATTCGAGTATTGTAAAAAGGTAATTAGTTAAGACAAGAACCATTTTCATATATACTCTTCCCGGGGACAATGCTGATTATAACAGAATCCATGTAATAAAACAACTGAAAGGTAAATACTGACAATAATATTTATAATTTATTCACTATAGAGAATCCACTATAAGGAGAATCGACTGAAATGCATATTTATTCCCTTCCGATTACTTTCATGGATGATAACAATAAGTAAATATTCTTAACTAATAACTTAAATCAACTAAAAATATCATATTTGCATTTCTAATTCTCTCTTTGATGATAGATACAAAAGAATAATAAAACAGTGATATGTTCAATTATGTCTTAATCTTTTCCTTTTTGTGGGAAAAGAAACTAAAGAGCATGCGTTTACCAGAATTTGTCAATTGTGGAAGTAGTTGATTAATTTGCACACTTACCAGTATTCTACAATTGAAATGAAATAAAGACAGCAATTCAGAAATTAAATTATCAGCATAACTTATATGAAAAAGATAAGAACAAATTCAATTTAAAAAAAAAGTATTGTGAATCCATTGATCAAGCTCATTATAAGTTAAAACTTTTTTTTTTCGGTACAAACCATTCGGTATCCTGGGGTATACTAGATTCATTACCCGCCCCAAACTAATCCGGACCCCCTGCAAGGAGACCTTACTGTAGTAGAGAGGGACCGATGGGACAACCTCTTTGAGGTTGCGTTAATTATCACGTCTGTCACTCCCCAGAGTTCGAACCCTCACCCTGAAGAATGCTGGTAATAACCTATGCCAACTCTATCAAGCACCAATCGGTGTTAAAACTTGAATTTCATACGGAAGTGATACCAACCTCTCTTCAAAGCACCCACAAAAGTCCAAGCCTTAACCTTCACAAAAAGCTTGATATTCTTAACCTTCGTCTCCATTCACGGTTGCAGAAGAAAGGGTTTTTTACGTCGATTATTGACAAGCGTTATGTAAGAGCGTTGTAGTTTGTCCAAAATTCACGTCGATAAAGCAAACAACGCGGCAATGCAAGTAGATTCCGATCGCCTGGAATCAGATGCAGCGCATGAAGATCGATGCTTGATTTAAGGGAAGATGCAGTTTTGATCTCAGCAAAACGAATGAAATGCAGGTAGATTCTGATGATGATCACCTTGCCCTTTCCTTTATTCCTTTTGCCTTCAATTCCCCCCTTTTATTTTTCTTTTTTGAGTCTCATTTTTTTTTATAATGCCTTCGTTGTGAGGACTTACTCAAAATCCCCACAACAGAATTTGGTTATCTTTAATGCTGGTTGATTAGTTCAATTGGTTGCATGTTTGTGTGTATTTATGGAAAGCCAAAACTGAAAACTGGCCGGACCTTAGTCATTAGTCAAATATTTACTATTTTTAGTGCATTCATTCATTTTCTCTTTCGTGGTGTTTATTTGATGACTAGACCAATGATGGATTATGCAAGATATGTTATTTTTTAAATATACACACCTTTTTATAAAACAGAATTAGAAAGGGCGCTTAACAATATATGATGCGTTTGAGAAGTCCGTTGGGAGAAAAGAGTTTACAGATTCCGATATATTTTGCGGATATCAAGATGATTTTATAGATTTCGAGATGGTTTTAATGAATTTCAAAATTATTTTTAAAGATTTCAAAATGGTTTCATATTGGAATATGTGTATCGTTTGAAAAATGGCATTCCCAAATAAGCACATACATGTCAGGCTTACACAAATCAAATTACTAGCTTGGCTTGCACGTTATACCCATGATACCAAAATCAAACTGTGCTGCAGCTTTCAAATTTGTCCCAATGCATGCTCGAAAGGTTGGCTATATTTATATTTGTTTAGATATCTGTTGCACTGTAGAAAATTCTTGGCCGTTTGGAAACTTTCAGATTTCACTTTTAAAAATTATTAGCAAGATTTGCTTAGAGAAGAGGATTGTTTAAGCAATATAGTATGTGTTTGGAAATGCGTTGGAGAGAGATTCACAGCTTCCGAGAAAAATTTACGGAATCCAAGAAAAATTTACAGATTTTGAGATAGTTTTCTCTTTGCTTACTTATAGCGTTAGGGAAACGGTGTTCCTAAACAAGCACATAGCTTGTTTGGATCAATGTTGACAAAAGTGAACATTATCCCAATAAATTTTTACAAAATGACAAAAACTTGTTTGGATGATATGGTAAAGAGTATGATTAAATACGAAGAAAAGTTAAAAATGAAAAAAAAAGTTGATTCAACTTTTTAAAGTAATATTCAGACAAAAAGATACGAAGTCATGCCAAACACCATTTTCTTCATTCAAGTAAGGGTTTGTTTGGAAATCAGGTTTGAAACTTAGATTTCACAGAATCCAAAATAAAAATTAGGTAAAAATGAGGTTTCACAGAATCCGAACAGTGATTTATATTTGAGAAGTTATAGCTTTTACGGATTCCGAAGTGAAAAAGTGGATGGGAAAGAGGAAAGTAAGAAAGAGAAAGAGATAAAAAGTAGGAAAGAGAAAAGAGGAAAAAGTAGGATTGAAAAAACCTAGGCTTCAAACCTAAGTTTGTAACCTAAGTTCCTAAACCTTTTTTTGTTGGTCCCAATGGACTTCTAAAGCTTTGTAATGCTATCACAAACAAGCTCTAATCTGTAGGCAAATAATTATCCTTCACATCACAAATAGGGCATGCAAAATTGAGTAAAATTCAAGCATAAAAAGAGAGATTATTATTCAGTTAACGAAATGGCAAAAATTCAAAGAGGCAGCACGATATGCACAAACAGGAGCTACACGCAAAATGAAGGGCGGTTTCTCTCCATGGTACCGAAAAAAACATGGGGGTCTCATGGATGTACTCTTGAAAAAGAAAATTTACAGACAAGGAAGCTAATGCCTCATATTCTAAGCAGCAAGGATTGTGCTAATAACAGTCAGCCGATGCAGATTGCTTACTGACTAATCCCCCTTGGTGGGTGGGTGTACACACGAACAAAAATGTGCCTTTTTCTTTTTTTGGTTGCTCCTCGCTCCTCCATATCCATAGAGATAGTCTCGCAAAAGAACTCTTGGACTTCGATCCGTCATTTTTGCTTTTCCTTTGTTTCCTCTTTCTTCATCAAGTTTCAGCAGAAGAAACTGTAGTCTTTGCACCTCCAATTGCAAACGTCCAATTTTTTCTGATCCTCTCCGTGCCTGTTCGGAAACTCTCCTTCTGCTGATGCTTCCACTCTCATCTGATTCTGGTTCAGGATTTTCAACAAAGGATAGCTTACCCTCTTCTACATTCTTCATCAGCTTGCGGTTAGCATCAAACATCTTGGTGATGGACTCCTCGGTAACTTCAAGCTGCCCTTTCACATTATCGTACTCACTTCCTTTTCCCTTTGTGCTCTTCTCAGTGGTCTCAACCTTCTTGATCAAATCTTG
>JANTPZ010083988.1:0-17021 GCA_025593235.1 Vachellia pachyceras
TAGTGATGAACATTTGCCACATGAGGCGGAGCCATTCCAGCATACTACTTTTGAAAACCTTTTACCCGAAGAAGAGGAAGCTATATCACTTGTTAGAGTTGATGAAGATAAATAAATAAACCAGGTGCGTATTTCTTTTTAAGTTGAATATTTTTGCAGCGGTTACTAAACCGCTGCAAAAAAAGCACCACTGAATTCAAAACCGCTGCAAATTACAGCAACCTTAACTGCTGCTGAACGTAAAGATCGCTACAAATTACAGCGACATAAACCACTGCAAATTACAGCAACCTTAACCGTTGCTGAACGTAAAAAACGCTGCAAATTACAGCGACATAAACAGCTACTAAATCTAAAACGCTGCAAATTACAGCAACCTTAACCGCTGTTGAATGTAAAAAATGCTGCAAATTACAGAGACATAAACCGCTACTAATTCAAGCGGAGGAAACTATAAATACCCTTCCCTCCCTGTTAATTTTGCATGTTTTCAAATTGTTGGTTTCTTCTCATTGTTTCAATCTTTGAGCGGTGTTGGTAAATTTTCTGTGTAGAATCATTTTATTTTAGTTAGAGGAATGTTTTGAAATATTTAGTTTTCTATTTTTATCTTTGTTTATGTTTTTTTTTTGATATTTTTCTTTTATGTTATAAACGTTGTGTATATAAATTATGTTTATTCATTTTTTAATAATATTATTAATTTTGTTAATGATGTTTAAACATTATTATTAAATTTTATAAAGTAATAATTAGTGCTTTGTAATTTTTTTAAACGTTTATCACATTTAGTAGCGGTTCTACAATCGCCACAGATGTAAGTGATTTTTAATGTTATTTTTTTATTATAGTTAGCAGCGGTTTCTGACCGCTACAAAAACAGTGACCGAAAAAAGGAGGGTAAATTTGGAGGGAAATTTTTTAACGTTTGATTGAAATTTAGCAGTGGTTTTTGACCGCTACAAATAATGGGCCAAAAAGGCGGGAAAATTTTAAGTGTCAACTTAATAGCGGTTATGAAACCGCTGCTAATAATGGAGGAAAATTTCAAATTTCAAAAATGGGCCAAAAATGGCTGGAATATTTGAAGTGTAAACTTAGTAACGGTTATAAAACCGCTGCTAATAATGAAGGGAATATTTCAAATTTCATTTTTGGCTATATTAGCAACGGTTTTTTGACGCTACAAAATATTCGTTGCAAAATTTGGTAGCGGTTATTTCCGTGTGAACAGCGGCTCTCATTAACAGCTACTAATTGGCTTGCTACGGTGAATTTAGTAGCGGTTTTGCTAACCGCTACAATATGTATTTGTGGCGGTTATAACCACCACAAATTCATGAAAAAACCGCAACTAATACATCGTTTTTTTGTAGTGGAACCACTCTTGGACCTTGGATAACTCAAATTGGCCTTTTTAGTGAACTTGAAAATTTTTCTTTTTCTTAAAAAACGCTGTTATTGTTCACTAGCCCATTTTCCATATTTCTGGCTCAATTTTGAAAATTCATAATTAATTCTAGAAAAATAGAAATAGAGTGGTCCCAATTTCTAAATTTTCTTTATTAAGTAATATAAAGGGAAAAAATTCTCATTGGTTCCAATTCTAGCCCATTTGAATCAGTTTATTACGTCAAGTTGGTAGCTCAAATGGTTGCTTCCAGTTTTTTCTAGATTTTTCCCTTAACTTTGAAAAATCATATCTCTTTAAGTACACATCCAAATTTTGAAAAATTTATATCAATTTAAAGCTGATGGTGTGTAGTATTTAACTGGAAATTTTCAGCTCAATTGGAGCTCGTTTGCTATTTTTCATTGCCATGTGAAACATATCTATTTTCAGGGCCTTTGGAACACTTTAGCTTTGAAAACCAACTATTCTTAAAATTCACCAAAACCTCTTTTTGGTTCATTAACCCATCTCATTCATGCATGATTATTTCCTTACCATTCCGTGGTACTTTTAACCCATTTTCATGCATGCATAATCACATATTCACTTACTACCTCATGTGGAGGTTTATGATTTACAATAATCCATCAACTTGCAAAACAAGGTTCCACCACTTAACAATATTTATACAAACATTCATTTAAGCAAGAACATCATCTTCAACCACCAATAACCTCATTCTTGCCCTTGCTTGAGATTCCACCTACATGTTTAGTTGGGGGGATGATATTTGGGAATCCCAATAGCAAAACTTTCTAACACAATCATAAACATGGCATGATAATCTTTCATATAAGTGTGATTTCATAAAGTGCAACATGTAACAATCAAATGCATATGACCATAGCAAACAATAGCACATTTCCACGCTTTCATCGTCATAAGTTTCTAAACAAGTCATGCACAACTTAGCACATTTCAAAAGCTATAAAGCTTAAGGTTAGAGGGTTTGGCTACTTTTTTCTCTTAATTCCCTTGAACTTAAATCCTCTCTTGATGGACTTTCCCAATGAGTTCTTTGGGCTCTTGACTTCCTAAACATCATATATTGACATTCTCATAAATTTCCAGCCACCAATCAAGGCCATGAAAAATAATAAAAAAAGGCCATATTCACATATTGCTCTTGCAAGCCCTTTAAACTTTGAAAATTTGTTCTTTTGCTTTCTAATGCTTCCAAATTTCATTTCTTACTTTTACCCTACACAAAATTACCTTCTAAATCCATTGGAAGCATTAAAATCATCAACTATTTCTTATAGATTTTCAAAAAGAAAAAAGAAGGGTTTTGGATTTTTCAACTTTTGCTCATGAATGCTTGTGTATTCTTGCTTCCAAATCATGATTCAAGCATCAAAATACTCAAAACACATTTTCCCTTTTAAGACCTCACATGGACAGCACCTCCCTATGAACTTATGGTTTCCAAAATTTCAACAACAACTCCCAACAACAACCAAAACAACCAACAAACAACATTATACCACTCTTTACAACTCAAAGAGGAGCTTGCAACCTTTTGTTACCTTTAAAACCTTTCATTTTCCATTTTCATCTCTTGAAACCCTAGCCATCATCTTCTAAAAGAGAGGCTTACTCAAGAGAATAATCCAAGAGAAATATAGTAGAAGGCTGCAAAGCTTGAGAGAAGATGAAGGTTTAAGAGCTTACTCTTATTACCTTGTTATTGGAACTTGCTCTTCTTCCTCTTTTTGAGAGCAAAGTGGCGGTTTTGAGAGTTTGAGAGGAGAGAAAAATCTGACCATATGGAGGGAGAGAAGTGGCGGAAATTTGAGAGCAAAATGGGGAGGATTAGTCACTTGATACCCTTCTTGAAAGATGAATGGATGGGATTAAAACTTGGGGACCAAGTTTTGCTCTTGAGTGGAGGAGATCATGCCAAGTGTCAAGCTCTTGTGGTTCTCATAAAGCTGTAATTATTACTCTCTATCTTGGCCTCCAAGACTTGGTTAGGCTACTAGATCTCCAGTTACTTGATCCGGTGGCACGCATTTCTGTACAGTAACTTTCTTTTTACTTTTCTGGAGACTTTCTCTCTCATGTGGCACCATTCCCTATGCCTCCTTGTCCAGCTGGCGTCATGCCTTAGCCCAAAGCATTCCCGGGTTTTCCTTGTAACACGTCAGGATTCCTCGATTTGTGTGAAGCACAGTAAAACGTGCTTCAGGCGGCCAATTTGACTTAAAAGCATGGAAAATTTCTATATTTTTCCTTGATACTCCAGCCCTTTTCCAATCCTCAAAATTCTTCCTTGATTTTCTGTAATTAATTTTCTAAGAAAATCCTTTTTCAAGGCTTTCGGGTACTGTTGTTCTTCATACTACGAAACTACCCACACCGGATACTGAGTAATAATTTTATTAAATACTTTAGAACCCAACTAAACTTTTCTCAGTTGGGGTCTCCGACGTTTGAGGACTCTTGTTACCTCAAATAATTACTTCTCGGTCTTGATGTTATGCATATTGGAGATAATGTGTTCAATAATGTTCTGTACACTTTGTTGAATGAATCTAGGAAGTCCAAAGATCATCTACGAGCCATGAAGGATTTACAATCCATGGGAATTTGTCAAGATGCTTGGCCAGACGACAATGACAAGTTTCAATCAGCCAAATTCACCTTAACAAAGCAGAATAAGGATATATTTCTCTCAACGTTGAAGAACATTAGGGTTCCTGATGGATATTCAAGCAACATTTCAAGGTGCATCGATTTGTAGTTTCAGAAGGTATCTGGATTAAAGAGTTATGACTCCCATGTCATTATGCAACAATTACTACCATTGGCACTTAAAAACACATTGCCTCTAGAAGTGTCAACAGTGTTGTTAGAGCTTTGTTCATTCTTCAGAAAGTTGTGTGCAAAGGTTCTTATCACTGAGGAGTTAGATCAACTACAACAAAAGATAATTCTCACATTGTGCCATCTGGAAATGATCTTCCCTCCTTCATTTTTCACTGTCATGGTGCACCTCATCGTACACCTTGTTCAAGAGGCAAGACTCGGAGGCACGGTTCAATATCATTGGATGTATCCCATTGAAAGGTACTCACACACATTATTTTCACACACACACACACACATATATATATAACCAATTTACTAATTTATCTTAATGTTTTAACTTATTATAGGTTTTTAGGGAAATTGAAGTCATATGTCAGGAATAAGGCATGGCCAGAGGGTTCAATAGCGGAATGTTATATAGGGGATGAGGTCCTGAACTTTTATTCACGGTACTTTGATGAATCGAGACATCTTTCAATCGTCATCCTCGTGTTGATGATTGCCCTTATGTTGGTCCCTCAACATCGGCAGCCAGTTTGTTCCCTCTAGTTGGAAGAGAGTTCAGAAGTTATGTCAAGCGTCAACTACGTATCCGGGCACAGACGTCCGTTGAGGTTGATAGAAGGGTATATAGAGAATTCCCAAGTTGGTTTGCACGTCGAATGCACAATGACAACAACCCCACCCAGTTGATTTGGAAACTCTTGCCATTGGCCCACTCCAATATGCAAGACGGTTTACCGCATACAACGTTAATAGCTTCAAGTTCTGTACAATTTCATGCAATCAAAGTTCTCTCACCCAAAATTCTGGGGCTTTTGGGACATTCGGTATAAGAAGTTATGCATGCTCCATTGATGGTGACATGCGTTTTGGAGGTGTCCCCTACTATGGAAAGCTAGTTGACATCATCAAATTGAATTACCAGGGTCAATTTACCGTTACGCTTTTCAAGTACTCCTGGCCAAATACAAAACTGCTCGTGGAATAACCACCATGAGTTAGGCATCATATCTGTGAATTTCTCAAGGCTCATTCACACAGGTGACTCTCCAAACAATGAACCATATATTTTGGCATCAAAGGCATAACAAGTTTATTATGTCAACGATCAGAAACATAAAGATTGAAGTATGGTTGTTCATCTTAAGCATAGATATATTTATGACATGGGTGATAGTGATGAACAGTTGACACATGAGGCAGAGCTATTCCAACATACTAATTTTCAATGCTTCTTACCCGAAGGAGATGAAGCTTTATCCCTTGTTAGAGCTGATGAAGATGAATAAATAAATCAAGTGCGTACTTTTTTTAATATTGAACGTATTTGCAGTCGTTCTTAAACCGCTGCAAATATGATAAACAGCTGTAAATTGCAACCTCAAACCACTACAAAATTGCACGACCTAAACCGCTGCTAAAAAAACCACTATAAATTTCCGTTACCTAAACCGTTGCAAATTTCCGTGACCTAAACCGCTGCTAATGCACGCAGAAGAGCCTATAAATACCCCTCCCCCTCCCAAAACGTTTTTCACTTCTGCATTTGTAATGATGGAGTGCCGTGTTGTTGCTGTTCCATTGTTGTTTGTGTTCTCCTGGTTTAATTTATTGCTTGATTTATTTTCTTGTTGGTTTATATTTAATGTTAATTTGTTTAATTAATTTTAATTATTTGGTTTTCATCTTTTGTATTGTTTTGCTTTTTCGATTTTTTTTAAATTAATTCTGATTTTTGTATTATTTTTATTAATTTATTGTTTTATTTTTTTCTTAATTTTTAATTTCGCTAATCCTTTTAATTTGTCTTTACTTTTTAAATTTTATGTTAAGTTTTTTATTCAATATGATATAAACAATTTTTAAAAAGTTGTTTTATTCAATTTCTTTAGCTTAATGTTTTTATCAACTACAAATCTTTTTTAATTATCTCTTTTCTTTTAAAAAATTTATTAACAGTTAGTAGCGGTTCTAGAACCGCTACAACTATTAATAAATTTTTAACCCCATCCTCATTTTTATTTTTTCCATTAAATTACTTTTAGTAGCGACCGCTACAAAAAAGGCGCAAAAAACATTTTAAATTAGTAGCGGTTGAAGAAACCGTTGCAAATAAATTTTGGAGGGAATTTTTGTCATCTTCAAAAATAGAGCGGGAATTACTATTTCATTTAGCAGCGGTTATGTAACCGCTAAAAATATTTGGAGGGAAAATTTCATATTTTTTGGGTGGGAATTACATTTTTAATTAGTAGCGGTTTTATAACTGCTGCAAAATTCACGTTCCCCTGTGGCGTTTGGTTAGATTAGTAGCGGTTATAGGCCGCTACAAAATGTTCGTACCTCCTTCCATTATAACGAGAACAATAACCGCTGTAAATTTAGTGGCAATTTATTCTATGTGCGTCGCGATTCTTTTGAACCGCTACTAAATCGTTTGACATGGTGGGTTTTGTAGCGGTTTATGTAATCGCTATAGCCGCTACAAAGACACAAAATGACCGCTACTAATGCAGCATTTTCTTGTAGTGTTGGAGTTTATACATTTTGAAACATAATTAGAAATTATGAAAAATATGTAAATAGTAAGCCTTCCGTGGAAACTCATAATTTATTATAACTGAGATCCAAGACTCAAGATTTTTATAACACCCATGCAGGACCATTTTTGGTATATTGTATTTTTTTAAAAAAATACTCAAAGGGGACAATAAATATACTTCATTCTTAAATGTCATTATTTTTTTATGAACGTACTTCCTTGTCATTTTCCCTATCATTTTGTGCTCATAGCCTTTCTCATTTGCTACTTTCGTGGCGCTCGCAAACAATTCCTTGCTTTTTTCCCCCTTAAAGGCCTTTGTTTCGTACTGTTCATTTGGCAACACCACTAATGATTTTTGTTGTGTCTTTTATTACTACAGGTGATACTTCAAAAAAAATATTCCATCTACAATTAGCAAAAAAAAAACAATAACTTATATGAGGGTACATATAATTACATTCGAAAACTACTTTAAAGTCCCAAGAAATCTAAATAATTTCAAATGTCAGAAAAAAGTACAAATATCCCTCATGACTTAGCCTTATTTAAAAAAATGCCCATCTATGTAAGGAACAATTTAATTTTCTCCAAATAATATTCTCGCCGTAGTTCTATTTACAGAAGATAGATAACGAATTTTCAAAAATAAAAAAATTAGTTAACGTAATTATTTATAAAAATAAGTTTGGTTTAATTTTCTAAAATATTCATTTTAATCAATTAATCGTAAAGTAACATTTTGATAGAAAATCTCTTAATATATGTGATCAATAAGTAAAGTTTATAGAAAAATTATAAATTTAAGATAGAAATTAAAGTGAATTGAAATATTGTATTTAGGACAAAAACAAATCCCTATATTAACTCTTACAACTAAACCGAGAGTGCCTAACTTGGATTTTTAGAAATATTAACTTAGCTTTATGTCAATAACAACTTTTGTGAAAATAACAACTTACCGTGATGCAAATGACAATTTGACTGGAGGTGACTAAATACATTAACAACTTTGGTTACGTTCCCATAAACAACAACTTGGGGGTGTTCTAAATAACAGCTTAATTAATTTTCTATGAATGACAACTTTGGTTAATGTAAATAACTTCTTGATTTTATGAAAACTCAAGTTTGATATTGGCTGGAAAATTGGAAATTCAAGTTGTTATAATTACTTACTGAACAAGTTGTTGATTCCATAAACTGAAGTTAAAGAAAAAAGGTGAGTTGGTATTTACATAAATCCATGTTTTTGAAGTATAACCATGTTGTCATTGTTTTCACAAATTCTAAACACCCATTATTAGTTACATATACTTTAAGTCGTTTTTGACCATGAAGGATTTCGGGTGTACCTGTAGATGATGAATTACAAATCTGTAGATACCCACGCAGAAAATAGATCACAAGTGTGGATCCAGATTTGAGACACAACAAATACACCAGAGGAAGAGAAGAGAGGAGAGAAGAATGGAAGGGAGAAAATTTGGTTTCTCCGTGCGTTCTGTCATTTGCTGTTTGTGACCATTATCCTTTATTAAATAAAAGGATCACAACTACTCATCAGAAAACAATTCCCACATTAATTACATTTCAAATTCAAGCTTTTAAGGAAAATTACAACTTTGTTCCCACAAGTTTGCTCATTAACATTTTTGCCCCAAAATCTGTTCTGGGCCTAATCCACTAAGGGTGCCCCATATTCCAACATCTCCCACTCATACTTGGTGGATTAAGAATTGTAGGCCTCGTCCTTCTCTCTTCTTCCATTCATACTAGGTGCCTTGGTCTGTATGAGATTGTGGTCCACCAGTTAACTCCCCGATTCATTGGTCCGTGTGAGATTTTGGAGTGAATCGGACCGGTTGCCTATCGAATTGCCTTGCCGCCGCACTTATCGAGTGTGCACAACGTGTTTCATGTGTTACAGTTGAAGAAATATCACTCAGACCCGTCCCATGTGAATGAGCTAGAAGAAGTCGAATTGAGAGAGAATTTAACTTTCATACCTGAGCTAGAGAAAATTATAGATGTGAAGGATTAGCAGTTGCGAAATAGGACAATTCGTCTCTTAAAATTTTTTTGGAAGGGCAGGACTACACATGATGCTATCGGGAAATTGAAGAGCGGATGCGGCGTGACGTCCCCTCATTCTTTTTGGATTAGGTATGCTGGTGTGCTGCAATCATGATTAATAATTATGTGTGTTATGTTTCATTGGTATTTGAGTAATGTTTACACTTTTGGTTGTTTTGAGTTTTTGGAAACTTGTGGTTGTGTTTTGTGTTGTCTATGATTCCTTTCTTTTATCGTGAATTTTGGGGACAAAATTCCTATTTTGGTGGGGAGATTTGTAACGTCCCATCAGTCAATTTTAAAAAAACAGAGATCAGATGGTAGAAGTGGCGTGTTCAGTGGGAAACAATGGAGAGAGGGAGGTTGAGTGAAATTTAAGGGAAAGGTTAAAAAAACATAGTGTATAGGTGGCGTGCAAGTAAAAGGAAAATAATTAGGGAAGGAGACAAGGTGATGGAGTGCAGAAGTAGTAAAAAAATAAAATAGGAGCAGGATGTAATAGGTAGGCGTATTATAAATACCTCCAACCCAATTCATTTGGGCACCGAGCGAGGAAGCAGCAGGGGGAGAGAGAGCCTAAGGAGATATAGAGGGAGAGAGTGAGAGACCCAAGGGACGTGTTTTCAATTTTAAAGTTCTACTTGCGGGATTATTTGGGTAAGCAAAATGATTTATTTTCACTAAACTCCTTTTATAAACGTTGTTCTAATTTTTTTTCTCTTTCTATTGTTGGTAATATTATATTTGTTAGATGATATTTTAGGATTTATATTTTTGTCCAATTTGAGTTTTATTTGTAAAAGGCCATAAAATTGTAGATCTATTTTTATAACTAAGTTCTATATGGTCGTATTTATTTATTTGATGTCTTGAGTATTTTAGAAATTAGTTGTGTTTAAAAGGAGATATATTTTGGATATATATATGATATTTTAACAAAATAAAGATAAGGAGAAAAATGTGACAGATGATTTATGGATAGATTTGATCAGTCTAGATTTGGTATTTTTGTATTTTGTGATTTTATAAATAATTGTTATTATAAAATGTTTCTAAATCAATTTTATTGGGTATTTTAAGATATGAAAATTTTTTTAAACAAATTATTTGGTATAGTGAAAATGTAATTTATATTTTAATCAGTTTATATTTGTTATTTTATCATTATATTGTTTTATAATTAATCTTCGCTATAAATAGGTTACAAATAATTTTATAGTAGATATTTTTACCTATAAAATTAATTTTAAATAATTTATTAAGAGTATGGAAATCATTATCAAAATTTTTAATAGTATTGATTTTTAAAAAAAATTTGGGGATTTAGAACTTATCGATTTTTAAAGTGCAAAGTCCTAAACTTTAAATTAGGAATGATAATATTAACTTGAGGTTTATATGAATTAAAGAAGTAAGAAAAATATTTAAATTAATTATAAAATACATATTTGGGATTAGAGTGTGAGTTAAAATGTTTGGTAATTATTTACTTAATTTTTGGATTAAATTTGTATTTACATTACTGTGTATATTAATTGGTGACTGTGTTGTGTGGTCGCTTGATTATCAAGGCTAGTGGGGTTTAGATTGGAGTTAAGGTAATCGAGATTGATTTCTTTTATATGCTTGTTGTGGACTGTAAGGTGTTTTCTAACCCTTACTTTGTTTATAAAAAATTAAATTGTGATTTAGAAAATTTTACATATTTTCTATATATGATATTTATTCAATGAAGCAATGTACTTTTGAAATGTATGAGTGTTTTGTTATACATGAGGATGCTGTGACATTTGAGATTAATGATATGATTATGCCATTAGAACTGTATGGATGATGGACGTGCATTTATATTTTTATTATGTGTTATATTGTGGGTTTATTTTCGGGACGAACGAAGAGTGGTGAATTATGATGCCCTTTAACTTTTGTTGATCCTTGGCCCAGATTTAAGCTAAGTTGGTGTGGGTGAACACATCCTTACCTTGGCCTGTTGCAGGTGGCATGGGAGGGGGCAGTGTTGTTGAAGTGACTAGCTAGCCGTTGGCCAGGTATACTAGAACTGATAGGCTGTACCATGTCCAGAGGTTATAAGGCGGAGCAGGTGGATAAGGGGTTAATTGATTTTGATTAATATTAAGTTATCAATTATTATTGTACTGACAAACCTGCTTATCTAATTTGCATTCCTATCCTGCATATGTTAGAAATTGATTTCTGTTGCTGAGACGTCATGTCTCATTTCGTTATTATAATTTTTGAGGCAATACCTCTAATTCTGATAGAAGCCGAGGGAAGCAGTCAGAGGCATAGTGATTAATCCTTGTAGGCTCTTTTTGATATTGGTATTGTATTGAATTTTATATTGCCAAATAGGGGCCATTATTATGATGCATTGTATTTTGGGAAGGTCGGCATGAACTTGTGGGCCTTGTGACGCAGGTTCATTATTTTATGCAAGCAATTTGGATTTTATATGACAATTTGTAAACATAAAGTGTGGCAAGAATCCAAGGTGCTTTATTAAAAAAATCGCTTCAGCATAACTCTGTCTTTATTTAATTATTTTTTGTTAAATTATTATGGTGTAGAAATGGTTATTTCATCTGGAGTGAGAGAAGTCACAATGTTGTTCACTAATGGTGTTGTCGCGTTGGGTAAAATTGATTGTTGGTTGAATGCTCAATGTGGAAAAGTGATTGAGCTGACTCAAGCATGCTTCAAAAGCAAGGAGACTAGCATGTGCTTCGATCCAAATGATATCTGGTTTGTCAAGAAGCTTGACGACGATGGCATTGTATTCAACATCAAGTCCATTGAGCGTGTGCAAGATCAAATCATCAGTAGCTAGGGAGATCCAGCTAATGCCAGTGTATCGAAAAATCCTTTCATCTTAGCAAGATAATCATCCATTGAGAGAGCGTTTTTAAGTGTGCCATGGAGCTCATTTTTACCACCACGATACGAGCTTTAGTTGAAGCACACCCCAGTTCACGAGCTGCACACCAGAGTTCTTTTGCTGTCTGGTAGTGTAGTTGTGCAGCTACATCTTGTGTCATGGTGTTTCATAACCAACTGATGAGAAGGCGATCAACGGCAAACCATTCACTAAACTCTGGATTAAGCTTTGGCCCTGCAACATCATGGATGAACTTGGGAGGTGCTGTAGCAACATGATTGATGTGGTCGTCAATGCGATTGCCTTCAATTAGAGATAGAACTACAAATTCCAATACCAAGAAGTTGGAGCAATCTAGCTTGATCGCTGAAGAGCTAAACAGGGAGTACATATTGGGCACAGTAGAGGAGGCAGAGTCGATGGACGATGAGGTCGACATGATGATGGAATTGCTCTGATACCAAGAAAGAAAAATAGAAGCTGATAGTATTGAATAATCTGAGCAAAAATGAATTGATTGCTCTGGGTATCCTTTGTAATATACATACACAATGTACATCCGTTAGAGTTCGGCTTAACAGAAAGGTGATAACAGAATTCAATAACAGAACCTATAGCTATCAGACATGTATACACCTTATAACAGCAAGGATTTTGCCTATTACAAATATAGAAATACCCTTATTGTAACTTATAATCTAGCATTCATCAATTTGTATATAAAACAAGAAGAAGTGGGCAAGGCAAGGGTTCATGAAAATGGTCGAAGCATAGGGAAGAAGCAATGGAACTAGTGTTGTCATAATTCCGACGGAATATGGAAGCACGAGATATATGAAAAAACAAAAAAGCATTGCATACTGAAAGACAACTACATGTAGCGTGAGTGCATCCATATACATATATATATATATATATAGAACGTTGTATGAGATTGTGTGTGTTATATATAAGGGGACCTAGAGGAGGGGAAGATGAAGAGAGGGAAAGCGGAGCTGTGTGTGGGATCACTAAACGTGAAGACTTCCAACTTATTCCTCTCCCACATCACATTTCAAACTTCACTTTATGTGATCAAACTTTGACTTCCATCCATCTTTATAATAGTTAATTTAGGTTTGGTTAACGGTGTTATTAGTTTCGCTACCTTATTTATTGATTATAACTATTTTTTGTATCAAATAAAATATAATTGTGTTGAGTGTTTTTGGCTAAAAACTATTGTTGCTAAATTTGAACTTTTACCCCTAATAGTTATAGTTCGATTTGATATATCACAATAGTTTTAGGTCTTTTGATCAGTTTTTAACATGTATACCTTACTGCTATTTCCTGGTTAATTATATTATTGTTTTGGCACTTGATGGAATACGGGCTTACCTGTAGATTGATTAATTACATGCAATACCCATGCGGAAAATGGATCATAAGTGTAGATCCAGATTTGAGATACGGAAAAATAGAGGAAGAGAAGAGAGGAGATGAGTCTGTACAGAGAAGGGAAGAAGGAGAATTTTTAGTTTCTTCGTGTATACATCTGAATGGGCATACATCCTTCCTTAAATGAAGGAATAAAACAACTGCCCATAAAAACTGTTCCCACGCATTGCATTTCAAATTAAACTTTTAGGGAAAATCACAACTTTATTCCCCTAAGTTTGCTCATTGAAGCTTTTTCCCTAAAATGCATTTGGGCTTAATCCATCAAGGGTGGCCCATTTTCCAACATCTCCTACTCATACTTAATGGGTTAGGAGTTGTGGGACTTGTCCTTTCTCTCTTCTTTCTTTCATAATAGGTGCTTTGTCGTGACCGCACGGGCATGATGTCTTTTAAATGTTTGTACTAGAAATCCCTTTCAGGACTAACACAAGACAATCTTTCTTCGTGCAGCTTGAATTCTGTTATTATGCCTCATATGTCCCAGATTTAACCAAAAATACACTTTTACTTACGAATCTAATCCCTCTCAAGTCAACATAAGACTTAGATCATCTTTCTCATATGTGTGGTGTCCACACTTATGAAATCACCAAGTTAATATCATAAGGGACATGTCATAGACACCAGCATAGTTGTGCATTTTCCAGGTAATCTTTCTTTCGCCCATATATCACTTTGATATACATCAACCGCTTTCCTAACATAGTACCTTGTATCTCATCCATTATGATAGTAGGATGTAAGTTAAGGTAGCAGTCATTGAAGTATACCTCCATGATAATGTCAAGTCAAAGGACATAAATAGAAATATTAATTTCTTGGGACTCACACAGCAATGAAGTAGGGATCCATTCACTTGCTTCCCTTTTGTGGTTCTATAACACTTGTGGTATGAATCAAATGCTACAGTGTTTCTCTTATACTATAAGAGCGTGCGTCATTTTAATACTTATTATCAACATCGTACAGACTTTTAGTTTAGATATTCCCAACATCTAAACCTAAATTCTTCCTCCTCTCATATCTCATATGACGTCAGTGTTGAAGAATTTGTTGTCTAGTAACATGCATCATATGAGTGGGTTCCCATGATTCGATCCATGTTTTATATGTATTTACATTGGATCTCATCTCGACACACTACACTATTGTTGAGGTGACATAGTTTGTATTTCTTCTCTACCATATCAGCATTCATACTGCTTTACTGGTGAATACAAGTGTCTCATCTTTGCATACTCCTCTTAAGTATCAAAGGCGATAGCTCGTGTGAGAGAGCCTACCTCATCTGCCTTTACGACATACTAGACATTGTAAACTTGTACACAGACACATGGATTTAATCACAAATTGAATATACAATGTCTGTAATTTTACTGTTTACGCATACCAATAGCCCTTACATGTTTCTCTAACATTTCTCTAGCTATTGGTCTAGTTAGGGGATCTGCAACATACTCTTGGTCAAAATATGTTGTACATTAATCACTTTCTATGCTAAATAATTTCTCACAACGTTTTATTTAATATCAATATGCTTCGTCTTGCTATGATATTTGGGTCTTTTCTATATGCTATGGGTGCAGTATTTTCACAATATATTAACACTGGATTTGTACTCTCATTTCCAAATCTGAGGTACTCAATAAACCTTTTCAGCCATATAGCCTATTGCACTATCGCAGTGCAAGCCACGAACTCAGCTTCTATTGAATGCAGGGCTATGCACGTCTACTTCTTACTATTCCAACTTATGGCGCCATTATTCAGCAAGAAGGTATAACCAGAAGTTGACCTCCGTTCAACTTCATTTCTGCCTATATCAGTGTGGGAGAATCCAAGAAGCCACAAATGGCTTCCTTGATAAGTTAGTGCATAATTTGTTGCACCCTTTATGTATCGCAATATTCTTTTCACAGCTTTCCAATGATATTTGATAGGATTTGACTGGAACATGCTTACCAGTCTAACTGCGAAACAAATATCTGGTATTGTACACATCATTGCAAACATTAGACTTCCAACGGCACTAGCATAAGGAACATTTTCCATTCTTTTCTTAGCTGATTCAGTCTTGGGACACATTTCAAAATTCAGGCTAACTCAAGTAGCCATCGGGGTGTCTAAGAGATTGTAGTCACTCATGTTGAATTGCTCGAGAATTTTCTTAATGTAATTCTCTCATGAAAAAGATAGAATTCTTTTTTAGCGATCCCTTTGGATATTAACTCCAAGTATGTAGTCTGCTTCTCCCATGTCTTTCATCTTAAAATTCAATGACAGCCTTTCTTTAACAGCTAAGATCGAACTTAGGCTCTTTTCGGCCAATAGTATAGCATTTACATATAATGATAATGTCATAAAGTTATCATCAAACCGTTTAATGTAGACGCAGTAGTCTTCTTCAATCATTTCAAAATAGTATGAGGTTATCGCTTGTAAAACCTCAAGTACCACTGTTTGGATGATTGCTTCAGCTCATGAATTGACCTTTTGAGCTTATAAAATTTGCTCTCTAAGCTTTTCTTTACGAAACCTAATAGTTGTTTCATATAGACTTCTTCATCCAGGTCTCCATTTAGAAATGCAGTTTTCTCATTCATTTACTATTGCCAGAATCAGTCTTATGGAATTAAAACGTACAACAAGTGAGAAGGTGTCCTTGTAATCGATACCTTTCTGTTGTGTATACCCGTTTGCTACCCAACGTGCTTTGTGCTTATCAATTAATTTATCAACTTTTCTTTTTGTTTTAAAAACCCACTTATTCCCAATGGCCTTTTGACCTTTTAGTAGATCAATAAGTTCCTAGACTTGATTCTCTTTCATTGAATCAATATCTTCTTCCATTGCTTTCTTTCATTCATCTTTGGCAAAGCAGGACAAGGTTTCTTATACAAAACGCAGCTCATCATCTCCATCTGGGGTGACCATGAGTGCTTCCCACTACTAAAAAAGGTACTTTTTACTCCCTATTTTAAACCCAATTGTCGACCTTTCTCGGGGGTTTATATGTGAGGAGAGTAGAAAGCTAGGGCTTACGGCGTCTTATATTGCGAAAGGCACCGTAGGTCTACATTTTATTATAGGGCGCCATAGGGTATACCATACGGCGCCCTATATAGTAATAAGGGCGCCGTAGGGTTACCTCATGGTGCCCTCTATTTATATAGAGCACCGTAGGTTGTAACCTACGGCGCCCTATATCACTATATAGGGCGCCATATGTATATTTTTTTAAAAAAAATTTCCAATTTTGTTTAACCCCCTAACTACACCGGATTCAGTTTACAGTTCCATTTTATACACCAGATAAAGTCTGTTAGTGCAGGAAATGCCCAAGAGGGGGTGAATTGGTCACTTCAAAAATTATTAAAACTCAATCGAAGAAATTAAACGAAATCATCGGCGAGAACAGAGAGAATGAAGACACAGTAGCTTTATCCTGGTTCGGTTCTCCTGACCTATATCCAGTCCTTAGGACTCTCCTGAGATTTCCAATCTACTAATTAACAACAAATAAGGCACTTATGTTCTTGATTCTCACTCCCCCTCATAACAAGCAACAAAATAGAGTCTCACACACTCTATTTTCTGACTCTTTTTCAACCCAATGAATTCAAGGTCCCAACCTTGAATATCTTACAATAATACAACAAAGGTTGACAAGATAAACTCTCCAAAAGAGTAGATAGTCAACTAATGAAGCTCACAATAATTTACAAGATGACAAGAAGACAATAATGGCGTTCTCAGGTTTTTGTTTGTTTTTCGTTATTTTTCTTTGTCTTCACTGC
>JANTPZ010083989.1:0-11747 GCA_025593235.1 Vachellia pachyceras
TATTTTGAGTGCTTTGAGGTGAAAAATAAAGGCTTTGGAAGGCACAAAAAACAAGTGAAAAATGCACAGGCCATTGAATCAGATCAAGTATTTGAATGCTATGCTCTCTGAACAGAATCTCAATATTGAGAGCTGAAACAAGTGAGCATGAAGAGACCCACCAAACAAAGTTTAGAACTTGTAACCATTTAGATCTCGGAACAAGTAAAGAAACTGTCAGAGAAATCCAGACTAGTCCTCTGAAAAAATAAACTAACCAAATCAGCTTCCTAAATTCTTCAGATTTGGAAATAAGACACCACAGTCCATTACTGAAACATGCAATGCTTATGAGAGCACAACAGACTGAGACAACTGAACAAACCCATCCTTTTCTGTGGCTGTCACTTGCATTGATCTTTCTGATAAATTTGTAAAGCAAGGATATGTAAAAAGCAGAGAGAAAGAGAATATTCACGGCGTCTATGATGCTCCTTTGAGTGCAAAAGGAAGTGAAATCAAAATCTCGGAGACAAATCCATGAGGAATCCCCTGTGTATTCAACCAAAAGTGCGTTTTATCATTATTTACAACGTAAGAAAGCACTGTCTGAATTATGTACAACGTAAGAAAGCATTGTCTGAATACAAGGAAGAACTATCTTTATATATGTTTTAAAGGAAACACATAACAAACAGAAGAGTGTCTTCAAGAGTTTCCCTGGGAAAAAGGAAGTGGCAATCCATCAAACATTTATGGAACAAGCAAATGGTATCAACTAAACTCTGAAGTTCTGATGAGACTAAAGTCTAAGAACACATAACAAACATAAGAAAATCTTCATGAACTTAATGGAGAAAAATGAGCTGATAATTCATCAAACATTTATAGAACAAGCGAATAGTATTTAATAAAGTCTGAAAGTTATATAAAGGCGAAAAGAATCAGCAAAGTGTACTGTACCAATTGAACTCCCATAGTTGGCCATTTTCGGAGCTTCAATGAGTTTTTGTTTTTGCAGCTCCCAGGTTTGATTGAGGGGTGACAGGACCTGGTTTATAAAATTCTTCTGTCATGCTTGCTGTCTGTTCTCATTTGCTCCATGTGATTCCGGGATCAACAAGAGCCACAAACGAATTTGAACCTTATCTTTTACAGTTATCTTTTGGTGAAATGAAAATGTGAAGAACGTTACGTGAAAACGTTAAACTGCAGTTTATTAGTGAAAGTCAAGAAAACAAGTGGACTATACGTGTGTATGCAAAGGTTGTTTAGTCACTAAGGGATTGGCTCACAAGGTTATTAATGTGAGACTCTATAGCCTATAAGTATGACTTAGCCCTTAACCCTTGAGACCCAACTCTCTTAAAACTACTTTTATCCACACAAAAAAAAAAAAATACATTGTGATGGATCGTTCTCTTCCACTAAACTCAATCCTCGTCAGTGCTGTGATGCATCATTCTATTTAAATACAACCTCCTTTTTCTTAACTTCATTTAAAAGTAGTGTAATTATATTCAACTAAAATCCCTTATAAACCTTCTACATATAAAAATTTGTTGAATCACAAAAGCTTCTAAATTCATTTGTATGCTTAGACCTATGACATTCTTTAAGCTGCTTTTAACAACTCTAATTTCTTTAGAACTGACCTAATTCTAAAACCAAATGATCCGGATGCTAATAATAAATTAATTAACTTGTCTATCACGCTAGAAACAACTCTAATTACAAACGTTAGATGATATATCATCAATTGTCTGTTTAAAAAAATCTCAATTTCTCATTCCCTATGTCTTGGGTGGGGGTGTTATTCCTAAATTATTTTTTTAAAGACAAATTTATTCAGTTTGAATTTCTTGATATATCATAAACTGTCATATGAATATTTCTGGTGAAAGAAACTCCTTTGTCTGTCAAAGTTAGCAACTTGAATTTCTTTATTTATACATTTGTTATTTAATATTTTTTTGGATCAAACTTATAATCATGGGAAATCGACTACTCCCACATTAGTAAGAGAGATAAAGAATGAGGATAGGTATGTGTGATATGGACAATCATGCTCTTTTTTTTTTTTTTTTTGCCAACAGTGGACAATCATGTTCTTGCCTCCCATGAGCATTGTCGCATACAATATGGTAATAAGACATCATGTTTAAAGAGTTAAAACTCTTTCTAAGATCAGCATATGTTGGCATGATTCAATTTGTAATAATTATATGTGAAGAAAACTTAATTAGAAGTTTGTCTTTACCCTTTCAAATCTAAATTATTTATATAATTAGAAGAAAACTTAACTAATTTCCTTAATATTTCTAAATTAGTTATTAATGAGGTAGTATTAATTAATCTAACACATCATGCTGAACTAGGGGCTCAATTTTCACTTTTTTTTAATTGATATTGTGTTTGCCCAAAAGAGTTATATAAGGAAAAGATAAAATCTGGAGTGAAAATCAATAATAACTAAGTTAAGTGGAAGAAAGTTAATTCCTTTAGATAGGATTAATGTTAGAAGAGTTATTCTTAAGTTGCTCAAATTTGATCAAAAAGAGAGTAAAGTCAAAATAAGTATGAAAAATGTCATGTTAACACACACACACACACACACACACACACTTAAAAATTTTGAGGGAGGTCCTTATTGCGGCTGGACCAATACTCAGAAACAAGTTTAGAAAAAGAAGAGTTTGTATCCATAAGTTTTGAAGGCTCATCATACTCCACCATTTTCCCTACATTCACACAAATAACAAATTAAAAAAAAGTTAGTAAAAAAAATATGAGAAAATAAGTTTCTGATGAAAATAGGGAGTCATATAATAACAGCCAGTCTGGAAATTAAAATTGAAGACTTGCCAGTAGTTTTATAGCCTAATGATATGTAAATTCCCTCTGTAAGTAAGACGTTGTGAGTTGGATTTCAAGTCTTTGAGACTATTAAATAGATAAATTGAACCGGTAATAAAATTACATGAAAACATGTTAAGTATACTTTGAATCACCTATTTTCATTTTTCTTTTTTTCTTTTTGGGAGAAGAAGAAGATTCAACATACCGTAAGAGAGGACCATAACCATATCACTGTCTATTACAGTTGGAACTCGATGAGCTATAGTTATAACTGTGCACCCTGCAAATTCTTGTCTGATAACTTGCTGTAGAATGGCATCTGTGGTAGAATCAATGGAAGCAGTAGCTTCATCAAGAGCAAGAATCGTATTTTTCTTCAGAAGTACTCTTCCTAGGCATAACAGTTGACGTTGTCCCGCACTCCAATTCTCACCTTCATCATTCACTGTTCGAATTTCAAGATTGCACCAGTTTAGTAGTTGCATGACTTGCATCTCAATTCTTAATTTGAGTTTTGACAAGAACAATTTATATATAAAAATTTGAATACTTGATTCTGTCAGAGTTATCACTTTTAACTAAAGCTCCTGATCTAAAAGATCATGAGTTCAAACTATTTCTGCATGAAGACAGTTGGTCTGTTCTTATTAGTTCACATTTCAAGGTGAAGAGCAAAGCTTGAGTGAGATGAGTTAAATATATTAATAAAACCAATCCATCGTTTTCACATAACATATCAAGTTTTGAGCTGAAAAAGTGATCCCCTACATTCATCATTCGTATCAAGTTACATAGGAATCAGCCTAGAGTCTCATCTTTGCATGTCAGATTGCTAGCATCAAGTTCCTGGATCAAACTCACCAGAAGAGTCCAATAGATTTGGTAACCTGCTGATGGTTTGCTTGAGCTGGCATTTCTCTAAAGCCTGTAGACAAATACAGTAGACATCAAACATGCACTTACTATAAAGCTCATGTAGAACATAATCAGATTATATATATAATCTTCTTTTAAACTGTAGAGGTAATTCATTAAATCATTCACCTCCCAGATTTCATTGTCAGAGTAGAGGCCTAGAGGATCCAAGTTGGTTCTAACGCTACCCCTGAAAAGAGTGGGTTCCTGAGGAATAATGCTCAGTTTCATCCTCAAATCCTTCAACCCCATTGGTAATATGTTGATCGCATCTATAAGAATATCACCTCTTGCAGGATCAACCAAGCGAAACAAAGCACTTACAAATGTACTTTTTCCACTTCCAGTCCTCCCTACAATTCCCACTCTACTCCCTTCTTTAAATGTACAGGTGATTCCCTTAAGGACTAATGGAGCATTTGGACGATACCTTATCTGAAATCAATAATGAAATAACATACCTGGTTTCCTTTATCTACATTATAAGAAGAAACGGTCCTTGAAGAAAACGTATGATTTGTTTTTGTTACCTCAAGATCTTGAATCTCAATCCTACCCTTGGAAGGCCAAGAAAGTGGAGGTTTTCTGGACTCCACAATTGCAGGAGGCTCTTCTGGTATCTGGATGAACTGATTAATTCTTTCAACTGAAACAATATGATTAGATAAGTTGCAAAGCCAACGAGTCATAAAAATTTGGGTTCCTGTCAATGTCAAAGCATATGATAGAGAAAGTCCTGCAAGGCCTGCAACCAAAATATAAGCCAAGAATTTTTAGCACGTTGGTAACAGTTTAAAAGCAAGCCTTAGAATGAACTGTAAAACTATTTTATTATATTAAGAATGCTACCAGGAGACAAATATCCCTTTGGAAGAAGAACAAGCAGTAAAGCTGCAGTGAAAAGTGTCAAATTTTGAAGTGCTTCAATCCTCAAAATTAACCACTCTAGGGACGCAGCAGAATAAAAGAATAATTTTGCATCTGTGTCCACAAGCTTGAGATAATTTTGGTAAAATCTGTCTATCATGTTGAAAGCTCTAATAGTCACAAGTCCATGTGATGTCTCAGATGAGAAATTCATAATTGGAGCTTTTGTGGTTCCATTTATCCTCATTAGTTCCCTTGAAGTGGCTTGATAGTAGCCCTTTAAGCCAAAAGAGTTTGAAGCTATCAGCTTAATTTGACAGAGTCAGAATAAGAAATCAACAAAAATAAAAATGAGGAAATGGATAAACCTGCATGTATTTAGAAGCTATTAAGGCGGGAGCTGCAACAATAAGTACTTGCCATGTGACCGAAGCCATTATCCCAATGGTTGCCAGGAGTTCAGTTCCACCAGCTGTCACAAAGTCCGTGGCATGAGGTATGTCGAAGTCTAAAATACTCAAATCTGATGAAACCTGCAAAATACACAAATTTGACATTCTTTGTGAAGCAATTAGAAAAATTTAATAATCATTCCCAAATGGGGGGTGAACTAAACAAATCCAGGAGTTCAATATGGTTGGAAATGAAGAAATCTCACTCGGGTCATAATCCTCCCTACTGGGTTTGAATCAAAGAAAAGCATAGGAGCCTTGAAGATAGCGTTATTGAAGCTAGAGAAGAAAGATGTAGAAGCTTTTAATCCAAGATGAGCGCTGATGATAGACCTTAAGCACGCAAATACAACACCTAGAAGTGAAACTAGTGTGTAAACTCCAATCAAGATGACATTTGTTACATTTGGGAATTCAATGGCTAGAGCAAGCCAATAGATAGATGCTGCCTGCAAAGCAATAAAAGTCAACTGTGCTAAAATGCTCAAACCCATAAGCATTAATCCTTTAGAGAGATAGAGATAATCCCAGAATGGCTTCAAGCCAACATCACCAATCTCCTTTTCTTCTTCTTGTGTAAGTTGCACCGCAATTTGAACGTCTGTAGAAATCTTCTCCTCACAAATATGGTCCATAGTGACATGAAAGTCATGAGACTCCAATGGCTGATGAACGCTAACTGCGTCTTCAGATTCTTTTGGAATTTCATTGTTTTGATCAGACCCCGATAATCCTTCTCTATGGGCATTTACAAGTTGTTTAAAGGTTGTCCCTTCTATCATAAGATCTTCATAACATCCTGATTGTGTAACTAATCCCCCCTCCATTACCAAGATTTTATCAACTTGTGTAAGAAACTCCACCTGATGAGTCACTAGAATAACAGTTTTCTTCCTTAGAGCAGTCATAACACAATCCTGTCATTACATGGTAGGAATTAAGATTAGCTCAGTGAAATAAGGCCGAGAGATTATCATACTCCCATGTTCTTAATATAAGAGCTAAAAAACTAATTTGTAGATATAAAAAAATTCGTTAAGTTAATTATTAGTAACAAATATGTATTAGTTTTCCTGAAATATCCTCTTTAATTGTACGCATTGCAACTATCCTTTAGAGGAAAAAATTATAAATTCAGAAGCAAAAGTCAATTGAAATCTTATATTTAGAGTTAAAGTAAACCCTTTGTCTAATACAGAGTATAAAAGAATTTGTCATTACATTAAACAGAATAGCAGCAGTATGCGCATCTACTGCACTGAAAGGATCATCTAAGAGATAAATATCAGCATCATTATATACCGCGCGAGCCAGTTGAATCCTTTGTTTTTGTCCTGCACTCAAGTTGATCCCTCGCTGACCAATTTCTGTAAGATCACCATGGCTAAAAGCGTTGATATCTTTATCCAAGGCACAAGCTTTAATGGCATTCTAATATCTGGCCTTTTCCATTGGCTTGCTGAAGAGTATGTTATCACGTATTGTTCCGCTTTGAATCCAAGATGTTTGAGAAACATAGGCCAGGGTTCCACCCACTTTAACCTGTTTTTAATCATCAAGAAAAGATCGAGTAAACTTTTTAAGCATTTGAAATTAAAATGGCATGGATTTTATATGAAGTTTGGGAGAACTATTCCCCAAAACAAGCTCATGAGATTAGGCAGCTCAAACAATCATCAAGCTAATAAACTGTTTAAAGTATTTGAAACTAAAATGGCATGTATTTAAAGTTTGGGAGAGCTCTTCCCCAAAAGCTAGCTCGGGAGGAGTTCAATACAGTTGGTATGGACTTTAGAAGAGTTAAACCTCAAAAGTAAGCTCATGAGATTAGGTAGCTCAATGGTCAATATCCTTATAGACCTCACATTAAAGTACACTATTAAATGAGGAAGTGAAAGGTTCGGATACTACGAATATCAACTTATCGTACATCCAGGAATACTGTCATAACAAAATTAAACTAAACATTTGCTATTTTAAACTCACAGTTCCTGAAGTTTTGGGTATCTCTCCAAGTATTGCATGTATGAGGGATGATTTCCCAGCTCCAACCGGTCCACAAACTGCAATTTTCTGCCCCCTTTTGGCTTCTAAATTCAAATCTCTCAAAGTTGGAGACATTGGTTCCAGATCCCAATTGAAGTTGCCACCTTGAATTTCTACACTATTAACGGAACTTTGAATTGAATTTCTTCCAATATCTTCATTGTTTAGTTCATCATCAAGCAAAAACGTGTTGAGACGGTCAAAAGAGACCTTAACTTGGATCAGCACAGAAATAGCCTCTGGGATCATTCTAATAGGTTCACCCAAGCTCCTCAAAGTTGCAAGAACCGTGAATATAGTTCCAGCATTCAAAGGGGAACTTTGGAAAAGAGAACATCCTAGAAAGATTACAGATGAAACAATGGTAGGAGAAACCCAATAGGTTGATGCCCCGTAAGCTTTCAAAAATTGTGCCTTAGACAGAAATTTGAACTCTTTGGCACGAAGGGTTTCTATCAAAGTCCTGAACTTTTCATCCCAAGATTGCAACTTTATGACTTTCATATTATTTAGTATCTCTGAAGTTGACCTTAGACGTTCATCTTGGGCAACCATAAATTCTGACTGACACTTCTGAAGAATACTTGCAAAGGGTATATCAAGAAGGCTACATATGAGAAGAGGGACTAGCCCTGGAAGAGCACCAATACCAACAAGACCAAATAGGACCCCAATGCCTAGAAAAAGTTGTAATGAATAAGCCCATATGCTATGAAACCACCATGGAAATTCTCCCATTCTATAAGCATCAACTGCTATGTAATTTACTATTTCCCCAGTTGAGTGTCTTCTTCTAGCTGCACTCGAAAGCTTCAACTGCTTGTCATAGATTGCCACCATTAGAGCTGATCTCATTCTCATTCCGAGCCTTCTTGAGAGAAAATGCCAGTGTCTTTGAGGCAAAGACTCAATGACCTTACAGATAAACAGGCAACCCAGTATGGCAAGACCCTCTTTTATATCTTCCTCTTCACTATTTGAATAGTTCACAAAAGCATAGAGCAACAAAGGAGAAACTACTACAGCAATTGTCCTGGGCATTGCCCAGATTGCTACAAGAATTTTCTCTTTCAAGTAAGCTCTTGATATAGCCCAAATAATCAAGTTTTTGGTATTATTGTTTTTGCTGCTATCTCTTAAAGAGGAATTCCATGCATGAGAAAACTTTTGATGGGCTAAAGCAGCTTCGTCTTCAGAAAAAAGAGATGGGATATCTTCAAGATCTAGTGGCTTGGAGTAGCCCAAACTCAATAGGGAATTAATCCAAGAGAAAGTCAATTTGCTGAGAAAATTGGCATGAGAAAGTTTTGTTTGTTCGTTTTCATCCTTTGGATTATGACTTATAAGAGGCTTTGAAATAGTGGAATTTTCAACGCTCTGAGGAATAAAATAAAGGCTTTGGAAGCCACAGAAAACGAGTAAAATATGTACTGGCCATTTTACCATATCAAATATTTGAATTTTGTGCTCTTTGTACAGAATCTCAATATTGAGAGCTGAAACAAGTATACCCGAAGAAGCCCACCAAAAAGAGTTTAGAATCTTGATACATTTGGATCTTTTAACTAGCAAGGAGATCGTTAAAGAAATCCAAACTAATCCTCGGAAAAAATAAACTAACCACCCCAACTTTCTAAAATCTTCAGATTTGGATATAAGATTCCACACACCGGTACAGAAATATGCAATGCTTACAAGGGAACAATAGGCTGAGACAGCTAAAGAAACCCATCCCTTTCTGTGGAAGTCATTTGCATACTTTTTTCTGATCAAACTGCTAAGAAAAGATGTGTAAAAAGCACAGACAAAGAGTATATCCACAGCGTTAATGATGCTCCTTTGAGTGCAGAAGGAAGTGTAATCAAAATCTTTGAGACAAATCCATGAGAAACTCCCTGTGTATTATCCAATCAAAATATCATATTTTACAAAGTGAGTTTAAAGGAGAGAAATCTATCCTTTTATGACATACATCAAACACATTACAAACGTGACTCTCTTCAACAATATCATGGTGAGAAAAAAGAAGTGACAACCCATCAAGCATTAATAGAAGCAATAAGAATCTGCTTAAGTTATATAAAGCAAAGAAAGTAAGAATCAGCTAACCCTTTGGACTCTCTACGTTGGCCATGTTTGGAGATTCAATGGTCTGATCTTTTTGCATATCTCTCGGGTTTCATTGAGGGTTAAGAGGAGGACTTGGGTAGAAGTGCTAGTCAAATAGTGTCAGTTCCATTTTAGAAATCCGGTGCAAGCAATCTTGTCCCTTGTTCTAAGCTTGTGATTATGCATTTTGTCCAGTAGTGTCTCCAAGTCAGACCCAATGGGAAAAAAAGACAAGCAAATTTACATACCATCCATTACTGAAACTTTGAACACCGCTTAAGGTCACTCAAAGGTCGCAAAAGCTAATCTGGGCCCGATGATGACATAGAAATCCTACTCAAGGAATGATGAAATGAAGTGACAGAAAACATATCACAATGGTTGCGACATAGTATAAATGTTTAAAAGCCCAAAAGGATTAAAACGAAGAAATGTATGGAGCTAGTAAACAGAAAAAAAGGTGACTAGAAATTCCTAGACCTGGAAAACTACAAGAACTCTAATCTATATAGCAGTATTAAAGAATTCTATCTTACTTATTCACATGTTTAAGAATGAGTTGTACAGTGTTTAATGTTTAATTGAGTAGTTTTTTTTTTCGCGGGGTTGTATCAGTGTGCGTGGCGGGAGGATGACGGAGTGGGGTGTTTACGTGTGGCACGCCTGATGACAAATAGGGACGGCGTAAGATTGACAATTACAATTTAAATTATATTCTATCAATTATGCATGACCAACCCATCGTCCGTGGGTTCAACTGGCGAAAGGTTAGGTTAGTACTCTCACTTAAATAGGAGGGTTCGATCCTGGGGAGTGCCACTTTGTTGTGGCTCCAATCGCGTGCTTGAGAATGCATCATCACAGCTTAGTGAATATTGGTTGACCTACCCGTGTAGCCAGAACTAAAGGGCTTGCTTGACATGCCTCAATGCCCTCAAGAACATGCCGTAATGGATCAGGAGTTAGGTGCCATACCCTTGGATTGTGGGTGAACCCAACCTCTTTCCTATAAATCATGTATCAAAAAAAAATTATGCATGACCATCTGGTAGTAAAATTTATTTGCTAAAAGCATAGGTTAAACTTCAATTTAATCCCTTAAATTTAAAAAGTGCTTTTTTTAATTTTTAATTGTTAACGTCGGTAGTTTTATTTAACAAAAAATGGTGATTTAACGAATCAAATGTTAATTTACAATTAAATACTAATAAAATATAGTTAAATTTTAAAATATAAAAATAGTTATATTAAATAATCAATATTTAATTATATTTTAACGTGTGATTGAATTAGCATTTTCTTTGAGTAAAATTAATTGTGTTAACAATAAAGGACTGAAAGTACATTTTTTTTAATTTAAAAGATTAAACTGAAACTTAATATAAATTTAAAGAATTAAATATATGCTTTAGCCTAACTTTATTTTAAGACTTCTTACATTTCTTCCTAAATTCATAACTTTGTTTCTAAACTCGGCCATATTATGAGGTATTTCATTATATGAGTAGTTTCTTAAAATAATACTTTGGAAAACCAACGCTGACTTTTATGAACAACTAATTTAATTACATTTTTTTATAAATTATTTAGTTAACCGATTTCAAGTTTTCTTTATAAAATTACCCATCAATACTGTCTTCTTTTTTTTTTAATTCAATCTTTCATTTCATAAAATTTCTTTTTAATCCCTTCCTTTTCCCTTTTTATTTGAAACTAGATCAACCTGCATTAAATACTCCTCCAACACTACATATAAAATCGTATTTGGACACCGAACAGCAGCGCTCCAACGTTGGCAGCTTCACCGTTCGATTCCACTCATTACGAAGACTCCGAATTCTCCTTGCACTGTGTGATGAGAGCGACTGATAGAGAGGGAGCAGAGAAGGTAACGACGGAGGAAGGTGACGGACGGGAACGAAATAAAAAGATGAAGCAAGTGGAGCCAATCGCAGGAGCCACCTTCGAAGCTCATGAAAGGACTCCGGGGGGGAATCGCTCTTACAGAGATTCGCTTCTGGATGCTACACCAAAGGAGTGTGCCTTTGACTCCAGAGGATGCTCAGTATTTGAGGACGCGTGGCAAAGTTATTTAGATAGCCTCCAGGAATTCTTTGCTGAAGCAAATGACCAAACTCCCATTGAAGCAGATTCTGCCGAAAAAGAAGGAGAACATCAGATCCCAACTCTTGTGGTGACAAGGGATGAGTACGAGAGATGTTGTGCGCCATGGAAAAAGTCATTGATTGTGAAAGTGCTTGGAAAAAATATTCCTGTTTGGGGGATGCGTGCAGGATTGCAGCGAATCTGGAAAACCACAGAATCATTCGAGATCAGAGACATAGATAATAGTTACTTCGTGGCATCCTTCAAAAACGATGCTGACCTAAACTACGTATATTGCGAATGACCTTGGATGCTGGCGGATCATTACGTTTTAGTTCAGCGATGGCGGCCTAATTTTGACCCATGGAGTGCAGAGCAACATAGGAAGATTGCAGCATGGATTCGTATTCCCGT
>JANTPZ010083991.1:0-18242 GCA_025593235.1 Vachellia pachyceras
TGAGAGAATCATTTTTTGGCAAGATTGTGAGTATTACTAGGCTGAGTGAACACCAGATCAAATTAGAGTCTAACATCACTTAGTATATACTATTCAACGTAATTTAACCCAACCAGTTAATAGTCTAGTTGCTCTATTTTTATTGATGGGCTGCTTTTTACGAACTGGGTCAAAGTGCGTCTGAATCATAGGTTTTATTGATGGGCCGCTCTTTTTTTTTTTCAAGGATTCATTCTATTTTTGGTGATCTGAAAAACGGGGAAGATAATGGGTGCGTAAAGTACTTTTACTGTTTTCGAAGTAGATGTATGGAGGAGATTATCTCATTTTACGGAAAAACACTGTTGAACGTATCTTTGGGAGGTTAAAAAGCTTTTTCAAACACCCCAACATCTAATATTTAGTTTAGATATTCAATTCACTTGGGATCAACTCTGTTTTATATTAGCTAATGGTCTGGTCAGTGGATGAGTTTGAATGTTTGATGCACTTTTTCTTATTTATTGAAATGGAGTGTTTGGATGATGAATATGGTACAGGAAAAACCACCGGCGCGACGAGACCAGAGGCGAATTTGACACTCCCTGTTGTAAAGAGTGAGAAATCCACCATTGTTGCAACTGAATTTGCTTGGAAAGCAGCGAATCTCAGTAACCGATCACAAGGTTACAACTTAAATCAACTTCCTCTCTCTTTTTTATACTCTTTCACAAGGTCAAGGGCAATGGAGAGTATGGTATCACAGCTTTAAGCCCTCAATTCCCTGGGCGATACCTGAACAGTTGTGATGGATTGATACCGTTTTACCAAAAAGCTACAGGAGATCTTCATGTTGTAAACCCTGTTACCATGCAGACTCTAAATGCTCCCAAATTACCCAATTTTAATCTGGATTGCCCTCCAGGCGCCATAGTTCGTGTTCCTCGCACTGGCGAATTCAAATTGTTTACTTTACTTCTCCAAACTCAGTCTGAATTTTGTTATAGCCAGTGGCATGTTCTAAGACTTGGGAAAGACTCCTCTTGGACAAGATTTACTTCAGAACCTGGTGTTTTGAATTTAGATGCTCACCAATTTACTGTGGAGGCAATGATCTGTACTGGATCACACAGGACCATGTAATTGTGATGGATGTTGACAGGAAAACATTTAAAAAGCTTTTGCTTCCACGAAAACATCACCTATGGAGGGCCCAGTTCTTCAAGATTGAGAATCGTCTGGCTTCCATTGTCTTTCTGGGAGCAAATGGACACAAAATACACATGTTTGAAGCTGATTCAGGAAAGTGGAGACCCCATCATCAGATGGGAATCTTCAATGATTATTATAATTATCCAAGAGATGATGAGGCTGATGAAGTTTCATATTTTTCTAAGTTTTTTGGTGTGGGGATAAACCAAGAAGTGATAATCAAAGTAATAATTGAACCCCCATCGGAGGCATCCTTTTACGATTACAACGTCGAGACATTACAACCCAGAGAGATTGATGTGATACCGGAAGGTCTGCTTAATGGTGCCTTTGAAGAAGGTTCATTTGAAGTGGGTCTTCATACCAACAGTCTAGTGTCCTGGTAATTTGGATTTTCATTCCGTCTTAGAGATAGACCGGAGATAGTCACCCTCTGATAAAGGAAGAAAAATAGTTTGGGCAGGTTTTGTGTAGGAGTGATTACTCTTAATAGTATGGAAACCTAACCAGATTCAACCAGCCAAATCAATGAACCGGTGAATCAATTCCCTAATCCAGTCTAGCTTGGATTGAGTTCAAAAGAAGAGGAAAAATAACAGGTTCATCGTATCTGTGCTTTAATAACTTGTTACTTGTTTGGCTAGATTACATTATTAATTACATTGTTTGTTTGACATGGTAATGTAATCCTGATTACGAGGGATTATATTAAATCAGGTAATCCCTATTATATAGCTTTGGTTATATAATTTGGACTACACCTTGTATGAATTAATATATAGATACTTGTATCTTTCATAAATCAATATTTAAACATTTATATTTTTTATTTTTAGTCTTGATAAAATTAAAAAATTTATTTCAAATTGTTCTTATTTTTTATAAATCAAATATGAATTTAATTTCATGATTCATTGATAACATACCAAACAAATTCTATGTAATTATCATTCCATTATATTACATCTTCACTCACTACATTCGTATGAATTCCGTGAACCAAACGGATTATTAATTTTGTTTGATTAGTGTAGTGCAGTTTACAAGTGAATATTCTATATATTTATGTAGTTGTGTGGTAATACCTTGTATGTTTAAATATCATTCTTTTCATAGTCATATATATGTATGTATGTATATTTAGTATATTTCAATTAAATATATTATTTTAATCATACCAGCTTGGATGAATCCAAATTTGAACCACTAATCTTCAAATTACGGCTAGCTTGACCGGTTTATTAGGCAGTCTAGTTTTCAGTACCTTGGCACTTTACCAATGACTCAATCTATGCTTTATAATTTTTCTTTTCTCATAAATATATGTATTTTTTCCATGATGTAATGACAAATTAAAGACCACGTTTTTTTATGGTTTTGATATGTTATTTGTATTTTTATCAAATTAAAGACCACTTTTAGGGCTTGTTTGGAAACCAATTATTAAACCTAGATTTGGTTTCAAAACCTAGGCTTTATCTCAAAACCGAGGTTTTGTTCAAGCAAAATTTTTTTACCCAAAAGCTATTTTGGTTACAAAACCTCGGTTTAAAACTTAAGTTTTGAAAAAGCTATTCTGTCACATCACCCTTCCTCTCTCTCTCTCTCTCCCTAATTATTATTTTATTCCGTCACATCACCCTTCCTTTCTTTTTTTATATTATTTTTTAATATATTATTCAAATATATCTTTTCATAACTATATTATTTATGATAATATTGTTTAGAAATTCGTAAAAGTTATTCTCACAATAACTTCCTAAACAAAAATCACCTTTTTAAAATCTAGGTTTTGTCTCGGAATCTGTACAAGCTATTTTCCAAAATCTATTCTCTAAAACCTAGGTTTTGCCTTGAAATCTGTAAAAGTTATTTTTAAAATCACATCCAAACAAGCTCTTAATCCACAACTATCCATTTTAAAAGCTATTTGAGCCTAAATCAGAAATCTCCTTACTTTTAATTTAAAAGATAAAAATTTCACACAAAACGAAATTTTCAAGGGGTCTAGCTTTAATGAAAAGCCATTTATAATTTATTGCTATTGATTTCTCATCTCAAACAAATACTTAAAATCATAAATTGAGAAACTGGAAGAAATTTTATTGCGGCCAAGAAGGGGAAACATATGATGATATTACTGAATTGGAATTTGACTACTTTCCTACATTTTCTTAGTCAGATGATATACAATCTCTAACTCTTATTAGACTAATTAAATGAAGAAAGAGGCTTGACCTGTAAAAATTGAACCTATCAGACATCAGGAAAAAGCCTAAATACAGAGACAATACAAATGGCTCACGATTGAAACCTTGAAATTGGAAGCTCCCTTAAAAAACTAACTATCTTGGAGATTTAGAGGTGAGACATTTTCCACATGAGACCAGATTCAGTAAAGCATGAGGTTTTCTGGTTCTAACTTTCAAACGTGAGAGCTGCAAATGCAAATGAATATATCAGCAACGATAATATCCTCATGTACATTAAAATATATCAAAAAAATATAAAACTTCAAAATTGACACTTATAGTTTAATTTGGACAATTATGTGGATTATCAGCTAAACCTTAAATCCTAAAATCTACACAAACTTTTTTAAATGACAACGAATCACACAAATCTTCCAAAACATCCTGAAACTGTTAGAAGTACATACTCATCTCTTCCATTCTTAAATTAAACAGACTTCATTTGAAAATGATCCAGTGATCCATGCAATTTGAATAAAACTAAGGGAAGGTCGACATTATCTCCTCTTCATTTTGAAGTAAGCATAAATTTTAAATTTAGAAAGGTCAATTTTTGAGTACGAAAGAAAATGAAAACAAGAAGATATGACTCAAATAGCTTTAAAGCTGATAGTAATATTCTTAATAAAGATGGTTAATGGTGAATTTAGAGAAAAATACCTTCCGCCGGGTTACTCGTGATGCTTTCCAGCATAGTAAGCTCCTTGATCTTGGCTCTAGTCTCCTGAAAGTCAATGATTTCAAGATTCATATGTAGTTCATATATCAGCACAGCCATGCCTTGTGCCTAAGAAGAGGTTACCATCCAAATCTGAATATACCAAAATATTATCATCTACAATTTTTATTCCATCCTCTCATATAATCAAGGAGAAAGAATAACCTCAATCTAGCATATAGTTCAAGAAAACTCCTACATAATTATCTAACAGTTCATGCAAACAATACTGCTTGTATCTTTCCACATTGATTCATTCTTCCATAATTGATTCGAAATTTATCACCTCTAGAAACTCCATCTACAAGTGTGGGATGCAATAACAACTCTCTGTTTTTGGTATTATGTTCAAAATATCTTCAATTACTCAGACATCTTGCTAGTAAGTCAACTCACAAGGAAATCAAATAACCCTTCTCTCCATCAACATGATACTCCTTAGTCCTTACTAATGACCCCTGTTCAAGTAAAATCTGAAGACATGACACTTATCGTGAGACCTCCGATTGTATCCTCGTATTATCCTAAAATATCAAGCTAAAAACCACTCGTCCATTCTACAGGTAGCTATAAACGATAGTAATGGTCATAAGAGGAAAAGGTTTGAAAGAGAAGACATACAGATTCTCTTGTTCAAGCTTTTCAGCAATGGAAACTGCTTTGCGTTTTGACCACCCACTACGCTGTGTATGTCCTTCTGCCTGCTGGATTACATGAGCAAGAGATACCTTACTTTTCACAATGCTTCGACTCTGACCTTGTTCCCTGAGCCTTCTTCTTTCTAAGTGTGAAGTCACAATTGGCTTTTTGCTAACATCAACATGCCGCTCATTTTTCTTGTGGTCCTTCGGAGAAGCTGCTTCTTCTACAATTTCACTCATTTTCTTTTCCACAGAGCTATCCTTAGTGGAAGGCAGTATAAGATGGAGTTGAGACCCTGATGCTGCATCTCTGTCTGGTTCACACCTAATTTCTAACGTTACCGGAGATCCAAGGACAGATTCAAATGCCTGTAAAATATGCCCCCCGAACTTCTCAGTAGTAGATTTGGTCTGTTGGGAACTAGTCATTAATTGCACAGTTGGAGCTGCATGATAAGGTACTTGAATTAGATAAAAACAGAAAATTTCATGACACAAACATAAATGTTATGACAACAATCATCAAAATTAGACAAGAAACAAGTAATTCCTATTAGTAGTTATTCAGGGTACAGAAGATGGTATGGCACATCAAGGAACATTGCAGTCAAAAGACTCAAAACTCCACTTGTGATATCAAATAAAAAGTTGAGCATTACAGAGGAGTAATAACGGACTTCAAGTGTATGTAGAACGCTGAAGGCTGTAGATAAAGATAAGTTTGTGTTTGAGCTAGTTCCTCCTGGAAGTGAAATTCCAATGCAGAAAAATAGCAGGCCCCTTTTCATGAATACTGCTAAATTTAGCTCAAACGCGAAGATCAGCTGTTCTCTAAGTTTTCTCAATCTGATAGGCTTATTTGAAACATTTACATATTCTTCTAACATTGACAATAAAATTTCTTAGTTGGGGGAGGAAGATTTATATTACAGTGGTAAACAATTCATTGCACTGATAAACAGGCAAGATGTAGATTGAGCATTTACCTGCCCCAAAACTAACTGAGACCAGCTTCCCTTCTCTATACAGAAACTCTTTTAGACCATTAACCTGAATTCTGTCAAGCACTTCTAGCCATATCTCTTCAATTGCTTTTCGGTTTTCACCCAGAGTCTGTCTGTAATTCATTCTCATCATATCAGTAACATGTGAGGATATCTGTTGAGGCACAAAATCAGCCACAGCAAATCTTTTATTATCCGAACTAAGAGCCTTTGCCATACCATCAGCAGAACCACCAGCATGGATATTCTCATTTCTAGAATCCATTGATAAACGCCTCTCTTTGCGAGGAATTTCAACATTAGTACTTGTTCTTCGGGCTGTTTCCCTCCCATCTGCATTATTTAGGGGCAAGGGACTATGATTGAAACTGTTATCAGACGATGTAGGCAGCATATATTGCTTGTCAGGAGCAAGTTGAAGCAACGCGGCTGTCAGCCAGGTTAGTTTGTCATTGGACATCCTCAACTGCTTCTCAGCCTCAGATAATGTTTTCAAAGCTTGGCGTAGCTTTTCCATATCTTCTTTTAATACTGAGACAGAAATTAGCATAATTGTAAAGATGACCAGTTCACCAATAAAAACCAAATAAGACATTACAAGCACTAGAGGTGTAAAATGTAAAGTCTCAAGTGAGCCATGCTAAGAGAACTACTCCCATTTGAGGTCCAACAATAACTAAATCTGAAGTAGTCAAAAATATATAGTAGTTACCAGAAAAAAATATCAAGTAAGGCTAGACATTTATCAGGAGGATGGCCAAATGACGCTGAATTAAGGATGGAAAATGGCAATGATACGGCATTGAAAAAATTATTTACTCATTCTGAGAAGTAAAATGATATATATATCACCTCAGTTTACAATAAATTGAAAACTTGTAAAATCATATATAAAATTTGTTGTTTACTTACACGGGTGTCTCCGGAAAAACTTCCTTCTCCTCCTTTCTCGAGTGAAATCATAGGTCCCGGCAAGTATGTCGGTAATTACAGTAGCAAGCTGTGACATTAAGGCCAATGGCTCAACCCCAGTTTCCATTATCACTCTCAAATTCTTCACTGTGTTAACTGTGTCTGCGGATAGTGCCAAATCAAGCAGATCAACCAATTTCTCATCAGAGATAAGTCCAACCTGAAGAATGGATTTAACTTTAGACCAAATCATATATAACAATTATCATAACAGTTGACAATATGATCACAGAAAAAATGGTGCATCAAAGTAGATTGACTCACACATAACAATCATGGGTGTGTCAAAAGTAATTTTTTATGCCTTGCCGCATCATACAATAAATTACCGTCAAATTTTTAGTTGTCTCAGCTTCTCCGATAATAGAAGAGATCCAAACCGGACAGAGGGAAAACACCCCAAGAATACATGAATCTTACAGCATGTCACTCAGCCAAAGCAAACGACAAAGGAAGTCTCTTGATTAAGCTAAATAGTTACAAGTGAATTTAAAATTCCTAACAGCAAGTGTAAGGTCATTTTCATTATTACTCAGATGCATCATCAAATACCTGACAATTTTATTAAATAATTATTATAAGACGCCTATGTCAAATGTCAAAATAAATGCGACTGAACCCATGAAGAGTGATCTCCATAAAGTGAAAATGAATAAAATGCCTACCTACAACTTTATCTTTCATCTCTCAAGATGTTAACAAAAAAGTCCAACAATTCTGGAGAATGATGCACATTAAAAACATCACCACAGATGTCGTAGGCCTCAACATGATAGAAAAGAAGGTTACCAATAAATAACACTAGATAGGAAGGAAGGCATTACAGGCACTGAAAATGTGCTGGATTTGAGTCTAATCGAGTATTGTAAAGGTTCTAGCAATCATCTCCTTCATGAATTTGTTTGTCAAGTCTTATATTTATGCATTTCGTGTTATTAAAAATAAAGGTCTAGTCAGTATCCCAAAAAATAAATAAATAAAGGTCTAGTCTTGGTAGTACTAGCATATTGCAATCAAAAAAGTGATCTAAATGACCAAAAATAAATAAACAAAACTTCCTGTGTGAAAAACCTATTCTTCTCTTGAAAATGCATGGCTTGAAATAATTAGCAATGTTCTAACCTCATAAATGCCACTTAAACAAACAATATAAAAAGTTCAGAGTATGAAGAGCACCAATTTGACACAGAGACGCAGTACCAAGAAAAGTGCTATCTTGTTATTAAAAAAAGGAAAACAAAAAAGAAAACGTTATCTTGAATGTGTAAAAAAAATAACCGGACACATATGTAAGAGGCTTTTAAGAACAGAAAGTCAGAAATACTTTATTGTTAAACAACTTACTAATTCCTGGACAAGAGGAACTGATATTCTCTGCCCGAGCAACATAAGTTGTTCAAGGGTCATCTCAGCATCTCTCAATGATCCATCTGATCTTGATACAATAAGTTTCAAGGCATCCCTATCAATTTCTAGACCCTCTTTGGTTGCAATCCTCTGTAATGTATACATAATGTCTGAATCCTTTAATTTTGGGAAGAAAAATTTCTGGCACCTGGATATGATTATATGAGGCAATCCATCAAGAGACGAACTAACAAGTATAAAAACCACATGTCTAGGAGCTCGATCAATGACCTTCGATATGGCACTCCAGCATTCAGCTGACAGAGTATCACAATCATCAAAAATAAACACTCTGTATTGTGATGCAAGCTGGGAAACAATCATGTTGTCAAGTAGATCCATGATGCTCTCAAAGTCAAAATTACTGACTGGACCAACTTCCCTTATATTTCTGCTCTTGCCCATATCATGTGCTACACAAGAATTGCAAAAGCCACATGGTTTTGGGTGTTCAGAAGAATGACAATTTAAAGCTCTAGCAAATATCCGAGCACAGGAAGTTTTTCCGGTGCCATGGGGTCCATAAAACACATACAGGAATCCAATTTTTCTTCTCATGACTGCATTTGAAAGAGCTTGTGCCACCAAATTCTGCCCAACCAAATCTCTGAAGGTTCGTGGCATATATTTTTGTGTTAAGCTTTGATGCCTTCCATGGCGATTCCCTCTCATCTTATGCTGATCCCCAGATCTAGCTTCAGAGGCAAGGTCAGAATCAATGTCATGATTCAATAAATTATCAGCAAAAATACCAAGCTCCCCAGAATAATCATGCCCCCAACAAGCATTCTCAGTACTTCCCTGAGACCCTGATGCCTCAATCAATAGCGGCATTGCCTCTCCATCAGACCTGGTAAATGAGCTTGATTGATCAGATGCTACAGGCATGTCAGAAATATTTCTTCCATTGGCATCCAATGCCCCTCTCTTTAATCTTGAGTCAGATAAACCACAAGATAAACTTCGTCCAGCCATGTCAAGGAATGTTTTACCTCTGTGATGAATTCTAGACCAATTCCAAGGAATGCCACACCCATTTTTGGGAGCCCTGGTGACATTTTCTTCTGCATACCCATCTTCCTCTTCCATGTAACATTTATGGTGGGCTGAACCATGAGCAAAGGAATTAGATGCAACAGACAGTTCATTCTCGGCTCCCGCATCTTTAGATGCCACAGAAGCCCGAGCTCTTCTTGCACTGCGAAATTTACGCCTTTTTCCCCTATTTACTCCGTTTCCATGACCATGTGTGCTGGCTTCCGGCACCTCAATAATTTTCTGCTGCCTAGGAAACCTTCTGTGAACATTATTGTTTGAAGATGCAAAATCATCACTCTCCAGAGGAACATCATTCAGCTGCTCAGAAAGGGTCTTAACCTGCACATCTTGAACATGCTTCCCCCTCTGTTTGCTCTTTCTCTCCTTAGATCCAGAATGCCTTGAAACAACTGCTTCAGCCAAATCTTTGCCAAGTTGACTGTGAAGTTGCTCTTCACTGAGACCCATATAATCAGGCCTGTCACTCTTCCGACCAGACTCCTCTCTTCCAACTTTCCGCCCATCCCCAATTCTACTCCTGCTACTGCGGTCTCTACCTGCTGACCTTCCTCCATCATAACCCCGGCTCTCCTCACCCGGAGCAACTTTTGATGGACCTAAAGTAACAACAGGAGGTGAGGCTCCAGACAATCGCCTTCCTTCTTTCCGGCGTTCGATTCCTACAGACCTTCTCCCCTCCTGAACCACCGCATCATTGTCAACCCTCTTGAAAAGCACCTCAATTATAGAAGGAGAATGCCATGAAGGAGGACTTGCTGAAGGGTCTCTCAGAGAGCGAGACCTCTGAAGCACAACAAGGTCCCTCATAAGCGACCTATCAGCAAGAATGGGGCTGTTTTTGTGCATATGATTCTTCAAGTGAATGCAATTTGTTAAATGGATGTGATTGCGTAAATGATCACTAATATCACCATTGGCATCCTTGAGTATCCTACTGCGCACAGCCCTTGTCATGATCAGCACATTAACAAGTCGGACGCCAGAATCTTTTCTAAATCAAGCAAACAAATCAGAAAATATCGCATCTTTTGGCCTCTAATTTTGTACTGAATTCCCGCAATTATGACAGTACAAAAAGCTTCGTCCCATTAATAACTCGGAAACGCCATAACAATGCCAAAAATTCAACGCATATGATGGTCCTCCACAAAAATGGAAAATACCGACCCTCATGTTCAATTGTCGCCAGTTTCGCCAATCACAAAATACATTTCAAAAGGGAACTAACATTCTCCCAAACTTCCCTCCAGCTACTCCGCATGCGATAGTAGAATCCCAGTACTCCAAAGAGCCCATCGAATTAAAAGAGCTCAACTGCACAAAAACACAGAAGCAGAGAGGCCAACATGACCTCGTGAGATTTATCATGCAAGCCGAGCAGAACAGAAGCAAAGAAGCCATTACCTTCAAAGCTCTGTAAAAAGAATCACATGGTTAACCAGATGGGAGGGAATCAATGAAGAAGAAGCACAAAGAGCTTGATGTAACATCTTGAAAAGAGCGAGAAGAAAGAGAGAGGACAGGGGTAAAAGTAGAAGGTTAACACCAGAATCACCTGAATCAGATGAAAAAAAGGAGAGGAAGCGAGGCGAACCGTTTCGATCATTAAATTCCAGATCTCTCAGCGAGCTTCACATGCTCTTCACGAGGGTTTATTTCAAAAGAAAACGATAGTCCAAACCATAGCTTGAAGAGAGAGAGAAAAATGGAACTTGGCTTAGCAACAAAAAGGTAGCAGAGCAGGGAGCATAGAGTGTTGAAGAGAGAGAGAGAGGTGGAGATGAATATGAAAGGTATGGTATGTATGGGTGGTAAGATCCGTTGTAGACAGACTCGGACACAATTCTGGGAACAGAGGACATTAAACACAGCCAATAAATCGGTGTGTCCGTTTCTTCGAGCATGAAAATCATAATTTAGAATGGCCTTTTATATTTTATGCTTTGCTCATGAAGAAAAAAAGATTGAATTTTTTTTTACTGTGGGCTGAGAAAAATTTGAACTTTTTTGATAATTTGAATTAGAAATAGACCAATGATGGAACGTTTCCCGTTGAAATTTACAGAGGTCGTGTTTGTTAAAGATTGGGACTTTTTTTTTTCTTTATGCTTCTTGTAGGAGAAGACTTTTTTCCCATCTGGACTTCCTGAGTGATTTGATTATATTCGTATTTAATAAATGTCCATCAAATTAGAAATCTTATAGAGCTCATCACCAAATTAGGTCGCCAAAACATGAAACATGTCACTTAAACTAGCAAAAAAATGTTTTACTTTACCATATTGGATATTGCTAACTAACTTCAATTTTAATATTATATTATAGTACTCTTTGTAATAAAAGTTGAATTCCCATATTACATAGTCTTTAACGTAAGATCTCGCATAGTAAGGACATGAGATTGTACAACACTTTATAAATCTACGAAAAAGTTGACATGAAAATAATGAAAAATATATAGGTATTCGTTGAAAATTTCTATACAAAAAGTATCGGCACTTGAATTTAGATCTTTTTCATAGGTAAAATTTTTATATAAATTCTTTTCTCCAATTTTCCCACATAGTTAAAATAGAAAGGTGAAATAGGACGTGGTTAAAGGTCAAAACTTTAAATCATTTTTTGATGAAAAAATGAACCTGCAAAAAAAATTATAACAAAAATTACAGTGAAAAAGGAGGGAGAAGCCAGAATGCATAAATAAAGTTTGAAGAAAACTATACATAAATTAAAACTAATGAAGTGTCTAAATATGGTCAAACATGGCTATAAGTATGAATAGTTAGTTTACTAAACTAATACTATATGTCATTTTGTCATTATATGATAGAATCAATGCTTTTAGCTAACCCTATTATAATCATTTACTATACTTGAAACTTGAATTGAAAGAGGTAGCTACTATGGCCATGGAATTTAAAAGTATGTGATATGAAATTTAAAAACCAAGAGATTGCCTCTTAGAAGATTGGCCTTATGAGTATTGGTTACTTGTTATCCCTAAATTGGCCAATCCCTTCACATGAATTTATTTGGTCGCTGCTCTACTTTGGCATATCTGCTCAATTCTGCATTAAATGGCCGAATTATTACATGACGTCATTCATATAGTATTTCCCAATTAAAAAAATGCTCTCCTTGTAATTAACAACTATTTAAATCATATAAAATAAATTTATAATAAAAAATAATAAATATATTAGAGATGTAATTTTTTCAATCATATATATTTATGAAGATGAGAAGATGAGAATAAGCAAAAAAAAGAAAAGAAAAGAGAGAACAAGTAGGAAAAGATATGAGAGAGGTATACATAATATATTGTAATTAAAATAAAAAATGTATTAACTTTTTAAACGAAACAAAATTGTTACTTATTTAAAAAATCAATCTTATAAGAGAAGAATGTTGCTTCTAAATATGATAGGGTGGAGTACAAAGTTAAATAAAAATTAACATATTTGTGTTATAAAAAAAGGTTAACTTATTTGATTTTTCAAAAAAAAACATAATATTAAGTGTCTAAATTGTTTATCGAGTATTACAGGAGAGATTAATCTTTGCATTAATAGTAATTAGTGAATAGTATATTTTTGACATATTACAAAAAACTGGGCACTTGAATGTAAATTTGTCCTTGCATTTGTGGTTGCATAGGATTCTTCCTGTGCACATGACACTTCGTCCAGTTTCAGACTTCTATTATAAATTATATCCATTTATTTATTATTATTCTTATGATAAGATATGTGCAATTAATGACTTAACCTTAATATTTTGTCAGCACAACTGCACAAGCAACTGAATCCAATGCTTGTATCAAAAAAAAAAACTGAATCCAATGCCATATATAATAAAATGAACAATAACACTAAGCATTGACACTAAGGATTATCCATCAAATACAATCATTTTTTAAAAAATCACATTGAACTTGGACTAATTTATGTTGAGTTTTATTGTGTCCGTTTAGAAACGTGGTAGAGAAATACTTTTATGCAAGTCGAGGTAAATATATGGAGGAGATTATCTCATTTTTCGAAAAAACAATGTTAAACATGCGTTTGGCTTTTACAAACGTTGTTACAAACAAGCCTATTAAAATATATGGGTTGATAAAATTGAGTTTTTTTTCACAAATTCATGTTAATACTATGAAGTGAATTTGACTTATCAAACCATCAATGTTTTTCCTTCCAATAAAAATTGAACTTTTCTTAAAGCTGATCCATCATTTTAAACTATTTTTTCAAAAGTGCTATTAAATATTTTAGGATGTAATTTGATCTTTAAAATTTTTTTAAAATGTATATAATTGTTTGGAATTTTTTTGTAGAATTTTATTCTTAAAATATTTTATGAGTTGCTAGTACAAAATAGGCGATTTAGATTTAGACTACCTTATTCAGATTTTACATAGAGAATGAAATTTATCAAGGTATGATCGATGATATTTTTTTTTGTAAACATCAATAGATTTTTTAGATTGGTTCCTTAAATATGCAGCCTAAAAGATATATGTAAAACTACTTGTACATGGAGATGGTGTAAAAGATTGTAAATTGTAAAGATAAATATTATTTTTTGCCTTCCATAATTTCATTACATATCTTTACTATTTTTAATAATAACCTTTTTTCAATTTTTAGTAAATCACCTTAGATATTTTCTCAATTTAACTTCCATGTTTTAAATCATAATATTTAATTATTTTTTATAGTGAGAATATGAAAAAATATTTTAAGAGCAAAATTGTTTCTGAAAAATATTTTAAGGGTAAAATTGGACCACACAATACTTTAGAGTCATGAACATATTTATAAAAATATATATAATGGCATTAAGTATTTGGTTCTAATAATTAAATATTGTGGACTACCAAATTATGAGCTGGTGAGGAAGTTAATTAAAAGACTTATCTAACACAATCCGAATTTCTATGATTCTCCTTCTAACTCACGCAAAGCCAATTGAATCAAGAATAAATATTAAATAAATAAATAAGGGGAAATGATAAAAAGGATTCTCGAAATTGTAAAATCTTAAATCAATTTTTTTACCATTTTAAATAAGCAATCTACAACTTATTTTATAGTAAATACCTTTACGTATTTTCTAAGTTCTTTTTTTTTTTCACTTTCCCAATAAATTACTCCAAGTCACCTGCGAGCCTCCAAGACAATGCACCAAAATTAATTAATCTATTGATTGCTTGTATTGGTGATTTGGTGTCATAATCTTTATTTACACAATTCATAGAATAATGGAGATCCCGTTCTTGCCCCATGCTTGATGACACGTAAAGGACAAAATAAAAATGTTTTATTTATGCATTAAATGTTTTGTTTATGCCAATCCTGAGCATCTCAGGTTAATTTATTAAAATAAACTGAATTCATGATAAGTAGAATATATCATTAACAGTTAGCTCAATGACTGAAATTGCATTAGATCAGTTAAAAATAGGATTAAATATACAATTTATAACAACTACGAACATTATACACTCATCTGATTCTATTTTATAAGTCATTTCTACTATGTTTTATCGAGAATTAATAAAAAAATTAAATTTCATTAACTATACATTAGAATTTAACTTTATTCATATTTAATATATACTATATTTCATTAAAATAAAATCTACACAGAATAAATGAAGGGAAAAATAGTGAGTTTATACACTTAATGATTCACTGTTTAAGCTCTGATATAATTTTATGGTCTTAGATACAATAAACAGCCACAATGAGCCCTTTTTGAACAATATTAAAACAACTAACTTCTTCTATATTTGGGAAAAATCAAGTTTAGAAAAAAGTTGAAAAATAAAAAGGGATGAATGAAAAGTGAGAATTACTATAAAATCCTAAAGATGAGACTCAATTATCAAAAAGTTTTATCGACAAATGTAAAAATATGTTATCATTTCCTATATTAAAATGTACTTCTCAATCTTATTTGACTTTTCGGTAAGTAAATATTTTGAGGCATCATGGTAATTTCTCCTAAAAAATGAGAACCTAAGTAGAAGGATGTTATTGAAGATGTTATAAATTTAAATTTTGCTTAAAAAAGTCACTTAAACAGCAACAAAAATGATTAATTTTACATTATCTTATATTATATCAATAAAAATCAATTCAATTCACCAAAATTGAATTCCATTAATTAAAAGTCTCTCTCTCTCTCACACACACATATATATGAAATATGGACTTTATAACAAGAAATATTGTTCAGAAATCCCCTGACAATATGACTCGTTATTCAAATTAAATTGAGGCATGTAATTTTATGTTGTTAAATATAATCAAGATACCAATTTTACGATAATCCCTTTTAAAAAATCTTAATTCCATTAAAATAATAAATAAAGAGTAGTATGTGACTGGTGAGGAGAAACCATTGGAGAGTGTGTTATGAATTTATGATAATACGTCGCTATTGTATTTTATATTTGGATTAATTCAATTTTTTATTCTTGGAGTTATCCACATTTTAGTTTTTAAAAGTAAGAGAGTAAAATGATACATATTTTTTTATTAGATTGTATTATTGTTGGGATTAATATTTCAAATAAAATAAAGTTTGAGAACAAAAACAACTAATCTTAAATTTAAGGAAAAAATTAAAATAAAAATAAAATTGAAACGACAAAAATTATATTAATTCTTAATATTTTGAAAGGCGAAGCCATGATGAATGGATAGATAGGGAGAGAGGTGATGCTACACAAGTACAACCCAACACCTTAGGATTCTGATTCCCTTTCTGACTACCTTCCACACATATCTGTTTCAAAAAAGCACTCCCATCAATTCTATAAATAATCTTGCACAAAAAACCTATAAATACTGTTTTTCTTATCACCAAAATAAATAAATATATATTGGATTCTTAATGTAAGATCTAATTAAGAAGTTATACTGATTCTAAATGTATGATCTATTTTAATATTTATCATTTTTTAAAATTACCCTTTTTATTGCTCCTTCAACAAATTACCCTTATTGTTGCTCTTCGAACAAAAATCAAGTAAAGAAAGGAAGTACGAGATTAAAGAGAATTATTATGATATTTTAAAAAATGTCATATTAATTAATTTAATTAACTATCTTAGTCCAATCAAATTTGGTAATAAGATTCTCCACCAGAGAGTAACATTTTGGGAAATTTACAATCAGTTCCCAAATAAAAGAATTAATGAATAAAAGGTCTCAAACATTCATAAAATTACCCTAAGGTCCTAAGAGTAGCTGCTGAGATTGTTATTAACAACCTTATCAACCTTCATTAACAACCTCAACAGCTACTCTTGGGACCTTATGATAATTTTGTAAATTTTGGGAATCTTTTATTAATTAATTCTTCTATTTGGGTTTTAATTATAAATTACCCTAAAATTTTTCTTATAACCTAATTCAAAATTTGGGCTAAATCTTTATCGGGAAATCGCATGATTATATACATAGCTACTTGAAATTTTAAAAACTTACGTGTTAAAAGCATTGTTGTCCATCGATCGGCGTTGATTTCAGTGGAGGGCTTTCGGTTGCTTCAACATGATATTTTAAATTTAAATAATTGTGAATACAGAAAACATGTTCTTAAAAGAATTATTTGGAATTGAGTCTAATGGTACTCAATCTAACCTAGATAGATATCTACATAAAAATTATCCTCTAATTGACTTAAATTATTATATGCTGTAGGAACTCTAACCATTTAAAAGTGCTCCTTTCAATCTTTCCTGTAAGTAGCAACTATTCATATCACACAAAATGAACTAAGAGTTGAAATTAGCTAAACGAAATGAATGTGTAAAAGATATAACTTTTTTTTTTTAAGCATACTCTTATTTATGAAGATGATGGGTGAGAGACAATGAGTGGAGAAGAAGATTTAAGACATACAATTAATTGAAGTGAAAATAGATAATTAATTTGGTATTATTATGACTTGACCCAGATACAAGGTGAGTAAAAGAGTTTGATATCAAAGTCTTGAACATCATAAAGGGAAAAAATTGGCGAGTTCCAACTTTATAATTTCATGAGTTGTTGAGTCTGATCTAGAAAATTTAGATCCCATTGTTCTTTTAATCTTTAATATTTTTTATTTTGAAGAACCTCAACTTTACTTTAAAATAAGTATTGATTTTCTAAGTAACTAGCATATACTCCCCGCGCGATGCGCGGGAACATGTAATCACTCAAGAATATGGATCAATATCTTTAAGCAAATAATCATTGTTTGAACTGCCCTTTTCAAGGAGATAATTCTTTTTTTTATCCTTTAAGGAGAAAATTCTTATCCAACGGTGTGGTCTAAAAATAATACAGATGATAAGCATACATGAAATCATCAATATAAAATCAAGCATGTTTAACATGTTATGGATAAAACAATTTGTTCCATAAAATTCCATGCTGAAAAACATGCCCAAAATTATTAGAATACAAGCTAATACAAACCTTAGATAGTAGCATCATCAAATATTGCTCAAAGTTAGAAATAACATATCGCATTTCAACTATAGATATTATTTCTCATACATTAGCCAATTAAACTCACCTTAAGTTTGGATTCATGCACCGTTAAAGAATTGGAGTGTTTCCACTATGTTTTCCTCATTCTTTGATAGCTCCTTCTTATTCAATGGTATTTTGCACACCTGCATTCAAATCATAACACCCAGATGTCAGAAAAAATTAAATATGCAAGCAATGCTCAATACAGGGAAACATATCAAGTGAGGAATGAATCCACAAATAAGTTGAGGAAAGAATATCTGATAATGGCAACCATGTGACCTAACCTGCATCAAAGGAATACTAATAATAAGGCACTGGTACTGAAAGTAATTATCAATCGAGCAGAAAAATAAGTTGAGCTCTCAAAATGATTGTCGTGATATTAAATTTTTCAAAGCTGGCGTTTCAACGCATGCACAAGTGCTCAATTGTGGAAGAATATTGGGAGGGAATAAAATGAC
>JANTPZ010083992.1:0-32502 GCA_025593235.1 Vachellia pachyceras
CACAACCATCACTAAACAATTGTCAAATTGGAGGTCCAATTATATGCTGCCTCTCCCCCTCGTGCCTTTTCTATATCTCCCACTTATAAATAATTAGAAGTAATTAATAAAATTATTAAATAGCTTATGCTATAATACTACTGTAGTAAAATCTAATGGCCTTTCACTAAAACATCCTTATTTGCTAAGTGTAGCTCAAATAACAAGAGTTAAGTGAGATATAAATAGAGATTAAATTTCTAAACCCTTATATGTAATTAATAGCCAAAAGGAAAATCTTATTTATTTTGTTTTTATTTTCTGTCATCTTATCTTGATGACCCTCTCTGATTAATTAAAAGGTACAGTAGCCGGAAAATAATTCTAAAGTCATCAAAAATCTAAGGTAGAAAATATTACCAAACAGTATTAGTTGAATTGTAGGTTATTCCCAGAGAAAAATATATATCAATCTATTCTAGTAGTGCAAATATTATGATGGTACTTTTTCCAGGATATTGATATCATAATTAATTTCAATATTTACTCAATGAACTTGCATGATAAACCACCCACGAAAGAGAAGAATGAGTGATGAATCTTTTTTCCCAAAAAAAAAAAGGAATGGTTCGTGTTATACTCTTTTATTATTGTGTCTAGGATTAGGATTCCCTTGGGTTAACGAGAAAATTAGTTGCTTGAAGAAAAACCTAAAGGATTTCTCTCTCTCTCTCTCTCTCTCTCAATCATATCCATGATAGGACAAGTCATTTTCTAACTATTCGAAAATTTCTTTATTCTTCTTGGGCAAAAAGAAAAAAAAGAAACTTTCATTATTCTTATTTCATGTTTTTACATGTTTTTCACTGTCCAAAATGATCAATAATTTACTCTACAAGGTTATGTATCAGATGTTCCACATTAAAAAGATTTATTTGTGAACTTTTTATTTCAAAATTCGACATAAATAAATTAAAGAAATGTATAAAGTAGCAATATGATCATATCTCCAACATGTTTATGACTATTCAGTAAAAAGAATATCATTTACATTATATCTCAAATATTATTTATATATTATACTATATTCATCCAATTCTTATCATGTAATTTCGTGAAGACTGTTCGGTACAGTAATTAAATTAAATATGTTTGGGGTTTTTTCAATTTTGAATTTAGAATTATTGCTATGTTAACTTTAAAAAAAGTATTTGTGGTGTGGGGGGAGTGATGAGGAGGATATACACATGCATATACTGATCGCTGTCCAGATACCAGATACGAATTTGATCTGAATCCTCAAGTACAGAATATTTGGATTTAACAAAAAAAACTTAAACTTTTCTGAAACGAAAGTAAGGATGATACAATGACCAGGCACGTTATTTTTTTAATTATATTAGTATGTTACTATAATAATAAGAATATTTTATAGATTTCTAACTGTAAAGAGTGTCTGAGTCTTTCTGTTCCTCTTGTCTCGCTAGCTGTCTTCTTTTCAGGTGCAGCTGAGAGAATAAACAGTGGCGGGCCACGTGTACCCCCTGGCATTAATTAATTAATTAATACGAAGAGTTCGTATTATTGTCCTTTTTTAGTTGGGGAGAGATGTATTATTGTGATTGATTATATATTTGTGGCCCCGTGTACCCCCTGGCATTAATTAATCCACACACATATGTGCATGCGTATGTTTGAAAATTTCATTATAAGAATGAGTTTCAGATTTCGAGATTTTTTATGAATTTTAAAATACTTTTCATCTTAATTTAAGTGTTTGTTGAAAAAATGAGATTCTCAAACATGGATTATGAACAACATTAAACTACCATGCATTTTTATTTTCCCCCTTTATTTTGCAATTTCTTGATTCACGTCCAGCTCTTCTATCCATTGTTACATGCAACCTTCAATCCTAAATATAACATTCAGTACTTGCAGTGCAAATTGATTCAATCCTTAAATTTTAATTATGTACAACCCCAATTTTTATAGTTTTGTCATAATTAAATCTTGACCCTAAACTTCTACTTATATAAAAACAATGCTCTAGCTACTATACAGTTAAGTAGGTCATTTATTATTTTAAAGAAAAACAAATGGGACCATATCACATCAGGATTTTTGTCTAGTATTTATCAGCAGAGACAGTCAGTGTTGACTTTGGGTTGAGGATATGTGTCCACCTAGAGCCGGTAAAACGGATTGGGCCTGCGGGTCCAACTCGTCAGCCCGTCAAAAGAGGCGGGCTGGAATCAGCCCACCTAACCTGTTTTTATTTTTTTAAAAAAAATATATATTTTATGTATTTTTTTACATTTTTTTATCCTAATATTTTTTTACAAAGTGAAAAGTAATATTAAACTCTATTTTTAGGAAATTATTGAACACTTTGAAAGAGAATATCATAAATATGCAATCTTATAAAAAAATTGGGTAAAAAAAGGAAAAAGATTTTATTTTTTATTTTTTTAAAAAAATAAAAAGGTTGGCAGGCCGCGGGTTGGGAAATCACAACCCGCCACCTGACGGACTGCTGGCGGGCTGACCCGCTTTACCGGTGCTATGTCCACCCAAGGGTCTGTAAAATGTTTCAGATGCAACAAAATTCTCTCAATCAAATAATGATGCATGAAAAGTTTTTATTGAATAGTTTAAATGGTATGAAATTATGTCTGCATACTGTATACATTTGGAATGGTTCTTTAGCTACTGTCTACGTATTGTCTTCCTCTGTGCAATTGAGAGCGGGTTAAAGGTTATTTTTGCTTCCAAATATTTCACGAAGTATCATTCAACATTCAAAAGACTTTTTTAGCATCAATCTCACCCTCAATGTTGAAAAACTCAGCAATTCCGCACTCGCAGCTTCCCTACTAGCACCACCATGTCTTCATCTGCTTCTGATAATGGGCACGTCTGGGAACGCGGTAGAGAAGTACTTTTACGCAAGTCAAAGTACATATGTGAAAGGAACTATTTCGTTTTACAGAAAAACACTGTTAAACGTGTTTTCGAGGAGTATATAAGCTCCCCCAACCACAGCCAATTATAAGGAGCTCGTGCGGGTTGATTTTGTGCCCCGCCGCCGTCGTGTTGGGCTCGATCTTTCACCTCAAAAAAGAGTTGTAACAGCCACCGCCTGCTAAGGTGTCTAAGATGACGGTGTCCCGGAGTCGCAGCATTGGAATCGAAAGGATCGATGAAGATGAGTTGTGTGAATTTGAAGAGCTGATAATTCTTGGTAGAGGCAGAAGCTACACCATTCGCAGGAGTAGTGGAGTTAATTTTTCCAAGCAACATAAAGAGCTGATAATTGTTGTTTGTTAAATTCTTGCTTGTATTATTCCAGGAGTTGATTTTTGATGATTGTAGAGGAGAGGGAACAATTCCCCCCTTGCATTTGGTGCATGTGCAAGGGGCTGGAGATTGGTGAGGACTGAGGAGAGGGATCAAGCTTGATAGTTGAGACCTGGAAAAATGGATGGGTCTGATTAAGGCCGTTTAGGTTGAGTGTTGGGTCCATAATTTTTTTTTTTTGTCAAATCGGGTCTGTGATTTGATGTAAAAAAAGACGGGTTTAAAAGAATAAGTCCATTTATGTCCATCAACTTATTTTTTATTTTTGTTCAGACATTCCTTAGTCTTCCTATACTTCTAAGTTTCAAAAACAAATCATTTTATATCAAACATTTATTTTTAAAACTGTTTTCTTATTAATCATTTACCCCATAAAAATCTAAAAATATGAAAAGAAAATATATTGTTAAAACATAATTTTTCTTATAGCTTATCTAATGCATTATATTATATATAACAACACTTTATTTTCCTTCAAGTTTTTGAAAAAAATCATTGCAAACAAAACTTTTTTATAGTTATTGCATGTGCTATGTAAAGACACACATATTTTCATTCATCGAATCTTTATTTTTTCAATTTCAATATTAAACTTGTTATGTTGATTTTTATATACAAACTACTTTTCAAGGACTAAATTAAGAATATATTGTTGTAACTTGATATATTTAAGAAAGTGAAATATGTTAAACATGCACATGACCCATAGACTGACCCATGACCCACAGGTTAACCCATGACAAACAAGCTTAGGTGTTGAACTGCAAAATTGGGAATTGAATACAAAAATTTATTCTATTATTCTATTTATTGTATTAATAACATTTAGACATCATCTTCTAATTATAAATCATGTAACTACTACTGAAAATAGTTTTCATATCGAATTATTGAAATTTTCGTTCATAATACGTTATTATCTTAACTTTATTTTTTAATTTAATCTTGATATTATTTTATGTCTTAAATTAAAATTTTTTACTATTTTAAATTTAAAAAATTGAAATTTTTTGTTATATGAGTCATAAGCCTGTTAGTTTATCGGCCCGTTTAGGCCCAAGCCCGTAAATGGTTGGCATGAATTTCTAACTGTAGTTGAGACGGACGGTCTATATATGGAGGAGGGTGGCCAATGAGGTTTGGCACAGTTGGTTAAGACCTTTCCACCCCGATTACAAGGGTGTGTGTTCGAATCCTCTGACCGACGGGGAGACCTCATTGGTAGGCGATCTCGTAAGTCCCTTGTAAGCGCTCAAAGAACCCTGGGGTCGTGCCCTGACCTTTGTGGGGGACTGGTGCCAAACCCACCTAAACCTTTCTTTATCAAAAAAAAAATATATATGGAGGAGGGTGGAGGAGGGAGAGAGGAGGGAGAAGATTATGAGGTGTGATGATGATTTGGAAATATAAAATAAGCAAGTGGCGATGAGGTGGCATATTGAGTGTTACATGGGTATGCCACCTAAATACAATGGAATCAATTAACGATTGACCGTTTGACTATGTTAAAGTTGGGGATAAAATTGATTATATTAAAATTTATGGGGTAACATGCATTGATCTTATTTAAAATTTTTCAGATTGGTCTTAAAAAAACTTTCAGATACCTAATGATATTTTTCGAAAACATGCATGGTAAAGATGATGCTTAATCCAAATAAACAACACATTTATAAAAATGGTAAATGAATGTTATATTAAAATTATAATACTGGAAGCGTAATACGGATTTATATAATACATATAAAATACAATCGGAGTTAGGTATGTTAGGCAACCAAATTAAATGGAGTCTCCTGATGATAAACCAAATGCCATCACACATCATTATGGATACACTTTCGCGATTTGAATATGATGCGCGCATCTATGATTGAGTCGCTTTCGTTTCGGGAGCGTTTGGTTGGTATGCATACATAGCTATTAGTCAAATAAATAATCTAATTGATGAAGTGTGTGCATACAATATCGAAGCAGAACTTTAAAGTAGTAGGGGTAATTTTTATTTTTAAGTAAATAACAATTTGTTATTATATATAATTTGAGTGGGTTCAAATCTTAAAAATCAATGGGTACATAATAAAAATCTAATAATTATTTATATATAAATAAAAAATTCAGTGTTGTATTTCCCCCACCTGAAATCAATGTGGCCATTGATTTACAAGAAATGTGTTTGACTAAAACCTAAAATTTCATCAATAATCATTTCCATTGAAAAAATATCTGATATAAATCACCTTGAGATTGACATATGTAATTGATAGGGATAGCCTAAGAAGAAAAATTATAAACTTTAGAGATAAAGATAAAGTACATTCAAAGAAAAAGTAAACCACTTAATTTTTTTTCCATTGAGAGCACCCCTTGACTGGTTCTTGTAGTTAGGAGTATGTAGCTATTTGTTTATTATACTACCTCTTATCTTTAATACAATAGATAGTTTTCTCTAAAATAAGTTCTCTAATTTATAAGATGTATAATCCAATGATACACATAAATAAATACTTTTAAATAATATATTTACTTTTTTAAATACTCTCAATAAAAATTAACTGACCCGTATATTAAAAACAGCTGAACATCACTGTCTACCATGTCTCACGCGTTGTCGGTGGATTTTGTCATACGATCGATCAATTCAATGGGGAAATGGTATTTTCTATGAGCAGTGCATGTGCATGCATGCATGTCCCTCTTGGCATGGCAATTTGAATGGGTTTTCAAATGCAAGTGAACAATACAAAATAATAGAAATAATAATAATAAACTATAAGAAGCCACACTTACGGTAAGTGCTAAGTAGAGAGGGAACAACATCCATTAATAAAATTCCTACGTTGATAGACAAATTTTTTAAAGTCAAATTCCTGTCACCCATATGGATTAGTATATGATCACACTTACGTTAAGTGCTATACATACATAAGTATAGAAAGCTCACTCCGGCCACTTGAGATATGTAGAGAGGGAAATTAATTAATTGACGTAACCAATTTATAATTAAATGTGAAGTCAAAGTAGAGAGAGAGAGAGAGAGTTGATTTAAATTGGTAATTGAGGTGTATTGTCGGATATATGAACAAAAGACATGGGGAGTTGACAGGTGATGTATACATAATTGAGAGGAGGAGGAGGAGGGAGCATACATACATCTGTGTGTGTGCGTGTGTCTGGAGTGGCCAGCGTTCATCGATAATTGTAGGCAGCGATGTGGAATTCGCTCAGGCAATATGATCACGTGTCACACCCAGACAAGGTGGCTGCCTCCCTAACTAGCCGCCTCTCGTTACAAATAACTGAGTTTACTACCCGGTACGACGCAGTTGTTGTAACATAACCATGAACCTGTTCAATAACGTGGTAGAGAAATAATTTTACATAAGTTGAGGTAAATATACGGAGGAAATTATCTTACTTTACTGAAAAACTTTGTTGAACTTACTTTTAAAAAGGAAATACACTTTTCCAAACAAGCACAATATCTCATTTGATGATGCTTCAGGGGAGAAAATAAAGAGAAAATTATAACTAAAAATATGGAATCACGAAAATGAATTTCAAATCCAAAAAATTTTATTATTAAATAATTTATTTGAACGGAGCTTACTACAGCAAAGGACTCGGATCCTGGTTCAAGAATATCACCCAGCAAAACCCAACTAACGTAAATGCACATGTTAACATTTCATTCACCGGTGGGATGGTTGAAACCAAAGCAAGTGAAGCCCGCAAAGCTTAAAGCTCCTCTCTTTGTTCAATCACACTCTCTCTGGTCCCTTCGAGGCTCCAATTTCCTTCATCTTCCATTTCTCTCGCTTCTTATCCACCTCTCTCCACTTCCCTTTCTCAATCAATTCCATGCATTGTTCAATGGCTCACCTTATCAGTACTTCCTTCCTTCCTTCTTCCTCGGCACTTCAACGGAAGCCCATTTTGCCCCCGTCATTCTATGCGCTGCTTCCGGCAATCGGGCTACAACGAAGGGAAGATCGTTTCTTGGGTTAAGTCTGAAGGCGATAAGCTCTCCAAAGGTGAAAGTGTTGCGGTGGTCGAGTCCAATAAGGCTGACATGGACTTGAGACCTTCTTCTGTTTCGACAAATAAATTTTAGGCAGGGGGTTTGTCTCACCCACAAGTTAAGGGTAGGGCGAAATCTCTCTTCATCTTAAATCATATCAATGTTGGGCAAGACGAGCCGTCAATTACCCTCAGGCGTTTACCTCAGCACCCAGAAGCTAGGATGTCTCCCTAAGCGTCATGACTGGAGCCACAACAAAGTGACATTCTCCGGTATCACACCCTCTTCCGAGAGTGTCAAATACTTTTACCAGCTGAACCCACCTTCTATGATGGGTATCTAGCGTCAATCATCGTTGAAGAAGATGGGTTGCGGCTGTTGGGCCTCCTATTGCGCTATTGGCAGAGACGGAGGATGAAAGCAAAATATCAAACTCACTCGAGTAACGCCAATCAGACTTGGCATAGATGGTAAGGAACGGACTTAATTTTCATAAGGAGATAAGTTCGATTCCCTCTACCATTATAAGGATTTCTTTGGTAGACGATCTCGTAAATCCCTTGTAAGTGCTCAAAGAACCTTAAGGTCATGCTTTGACTTTAGTGGGGAACCGGTGTTGAACCCACCTAAAATTTCATTATAAAAAAAAACTCGAGTCATTGCATGATTTGAGTGCAAGGCATCCAACTTGAGTCATCCCAGGAACAATTTTTTTTAGGAGATTTATTGTAAGATTCCAAGGAAGGAAGTTATTTATGAAAATGTTTCAAGAGTTATCAATGACAGCTGCTCTACTTATCAATAGTGCTTATCGACTTGTCATTGATAACCTTTTGAAACTTTTTCATAAGTAATTTTCTTCTTTAGGACCTTACAATAAATCTTCCCCTTTTTTTTACGTGATTCGAGTCCTGTGCACCTAACTCAAGTCACCATATAAATTTTTCCTTGAGTGACTCGAGTGCGAGGGATCAACTCGAGTTAGCATCAGTACACAATAAGTCACTAGAGTGCAAGGCACCCAACTCGTGCCACCCTGACACTTTTTTCCCTTTTCCTTCACTCGAGTCCAAGACACCCATTTGACAAACTTCAAGCAACCCATGAAGTTTTGCACCCTGGTAGAATGCTATAGAAAGACACATTCCATTAATTTAAAATTGAAAGAGAAGTTGGAAGAAAGCAATTCATATAGTTAATGGTTAGATGCCAACAGAAGTAAAAAGTCAACATTGTTCAAAGCTAAAATAAGTACAAGCTTCCGAAAGAAATCACTTACGTTGACTTGAGTTAAATGCACTTTCTCTCAATCACTCCCACAGTCACTCAAGTTAGGTAAGAGTGACACCTTCTCTGTTTATCTATGTTTTCCAACCATGATACAGAGGCCTACAAAAACTTTTCTAGAAATCTTTAATGCTTAGGTTAGCAAATTTTTAATCATCAAACATTAAATTTGAATAAGTTGAGAAGTGATTTACTTACAATTTATTTAATTTCTTCCTCCAACTTTCGCTTATGGGCTTCCCTCTCAGGAAGGCTATGATTATTAAGCTCCAAATACAGGAGGGGTCTCTCACAAGAAACTAAATGTAAAACAAATAAAATATAAAATAACCCCCAAATGGTTTCATAAATGAGAAATAGAAACACTGACAACATGGTGTGGAAGGGGAAAGGAACAAAGGAAGGTTGGATATCAAAGAAACCAATGAACACCTTCATGAATCAATACCGACCAGCACCCAACGAACAACTTCCTCTAAAGGATGAAAACGCAGAATGACCTTACGTTCAAAAGAAAATCATAGTAAAGACGAACAAAAAATCCTATATTCTGCAAGCAGCAGAGGATAGAAATAAACATGAGTATAAATGAAACCCGTCAAAAATAAGGAAAGAAAAGTTTCTTTAAAATAAGAATGTGCAACATGAGGTGTGGAAGAACATTATCCTCACCTAGTATAGTCAACATAATCCCTTCATTCGTGTTTACGGTTCAATGGCTCTCAAGAAAGAAGATGATGGGCAATGATTCACGCATCCTCCCTCTTTGGTTCGAATCATGAACAAGACGGTGATTAGTAGAGTCTTGTAAATGGAAGACATGATGATGCATTGAAAGGCGATCTGGATCACAACTATAAGAGAACGATGGAGGAGAGGGAGGAGAGAGGGATAGAGATGAGCCGGAAAGTGTGGAGATGGGTGATCATGGACAAGTAAAAAAGTAGGGCTAGGTGTATTAATGAGGCATGAGATTTAAAATTTGAATTTGAAATAAAAAGGAAGATAAAAAGAAAAGGTGGATTCTGGATTATCCCATTATTCTCAAGCCAACTATTCTTTTAGCGGAGTAGTTAGATATTGTCATGTTTGGTTGAACTTTTGAGGAATCTGAATATATGTTTAGTAGTGTCTTTTCAAAAATGAAATAATATTTTTCACATATTTATATCGGTTTAACTAAAAATAATTATCTACCTCATTTCCCAACGGGCCATTGTTATTGTATAATTTAGATGAATGTAATCGCTTAACATATTGATGCGGAAAAGGCACAAAACCACATGTATACTATCGGAAGCCATGAAGAAAAAAAAAATCTTTCACTTGAAGCCTTGATTTCCTATAACAACAATAAAATGAATAGTGATTTCCATTTTGCTATCATCCTATTCAATATAAACTTTGACGTTCGAATTTTTTGTTTCTTACCAGTCACACACCGCCTATTTGTCCTGTTATGCACCTATTCAATAATTTACTCAGAGTATATATTAAATTCAGAAGCCAAGTCAAACTCGAATTGGCAAAATAAAAGTGGTTTTGATGTTTTATAATTAGTTGTCTTTGGTTCCTACTTTTTAACACCTCAGCAACAAAAGTCTGTCATGCAGACAAATAATTCTTGTATTTTCAATTTTTTTTGTGTTTAAGGTTAAACTTACAGCAACAAGAACTAGGAGATACATTTATGTTATAATTTGGACAGAAGCAGCTATTGCGGAGGATGTAGCATTGTGGTTAGCTTCGTTAACTACAAAAGGTTCAGGCGGAGGATTTCAAATGAAAAATTATAGCCGATATGCAAAGGTGCTATTATTTAAGCTTATCTGATAATTCAACAAGGATTTGGATGTCAAAATCCCAGGCCAGAGTTTTATGTCATCAGTTTGTGCAACTTTTTGTTGTTCTACTGAGACAGCATCTTAGAATTTTTTTTTTTTCATGGTTCTATCTTCATGATCTTAGTTTATATCCATGAAAGCGTCTGACCCAAACTTCTTGTATAATGCTTTTACAGCTGACTCAATGTGTGCTTGGTCCTGCAATATCGTTAGAGAAGCTAGCATCATATGAAGTATGGAGGTTTCACCATACCTTTCTCGTGAAGCTTAAAACCAGATATCCATATCTGGATTTGCTGTAACACCCTGCATTTTGAAAAGATGAAGTACAGCAAGAAGTAAATAAAGGCAGAGTTCTGTGCTACTAAAATTTACCATAACTCACAGATTTCCTACCAACGTAGAGATCAGGATATTCAAGACAAAGCTTTGTTAGAGGTTGAGCAATTTCCACCTGAAGTTTACATAGCCCAACAATAAAATGAGATCAGCCCAAATTGAAAGGAAGAAGAAAAGAAACTGACAGGAAAATAACAAATAGTATGTCAATGTCACTATAATTATCAAAATAACTAGCATGATAGTATTTGAAACATTTTACAAAAGCTGTTGACATGTGAGGTTCTGTGTGTGAAATAACGAAACAAATACATCAGAAAGGTTTGTTGTCACGTTCTTTGACAAATAGGCTTTCAGCAATACAAAACAGGTCAGAAGATTTTGTCAACTCAATCAAACAGTCACATTCCTCTTCCAGCTCCAAAGCATTTGCTGACCAAAGAACTACTACATTTTGACATTTAATCTGCAGGAAACACATTGAAACCACCAAACCTTCAATCACATGATACAAATACAGAGGTTGGTGCAAAGAAATTTGTTCTGATGCAATAAAACCAATTTTGTCAGTTGCTCTTCAGAATAGGTAAACAATATTCTGGTAATTATGACATTTTTGGATTTTTGAATTTTCTGTTAAAGTTCCATGGACATACCAAAGGCACAGTTAACTTGTCATGATGCAATAATTCAGTGATGCCTTCAGGGTAATTGAGCCATCTGAAAGATGAAGACCAAAATAGATGATTACAGAAGCGTATTTTCAATTTTATCTTTAAAGAATGTAAAACATATTTTCGATAGGCATGAGAGATAGTCAACTTGTCTACATTTAGTTACCTCATTCCAGACACCATTGCACTGATCACCCATAATATGCCTGATATATTCTTGGAAATTTTCATCAGGAGCCTACATTAAAAGCAAATGACCGGCCATTTCAGGAGGAAATAACTATAGAATGCCACATGCACTACTTAGCCAAGCCAGCAGAAGAAGCTTGAGCATCATTCAATGAAGTTGGGCTACTTCAGAGGAAGAACTATCATGAGGGGCTGGATGCAAGCATATCCAGGGAATCATCATAATTCTGAGTGAAGAATCAAACAATTGAATGAAGTTGCGCACCAGACGAACACCACAAACCTTGGCTACGCCTGCTATTATAACACCTAAATGCAACGGACCTACACCTCCACATATGATAACCTACAACAAGCGAGTCAGATGTACAGCCCAAACTACAGTTCATCATTAAATTCCAGGAGAAGAACACAGAATTTGTAAATGTCTACCATGTCACAAGAAGATTTCTGCCGTTCAACTTCTTCAGCAACAGAATCCATCTGATGCAAGAGAAGAAATGAAAAATGTTTACGTCAGAGTTTAAATATGTGGCCTAAGCCCAGGAAATCTATGACTCGTTATCTCTATGTTGATTGTAATACTTTTAAAGTGCAGATATCTGCAAATCAAACTGCTTAACATACACACAGGTAGGACCTGAGCAGATATAACTCATTATTGTGAACAACAGCAACTTGTGACACAGACCAACCAGCAGAATGCTACTTCCTACATAAAGAAGGTCCCAACTGATCCTCAACAATACCAAACCTATGCTATGAGCAGAGAAAAGAAAACAGGCCATTTAATTAAAGCAAAAAGAAGGATAATAAACTAAATTGTGCACTGTACAGCACACAGTGGAAAATTCTAAATACAGATTTCATCCTATCATTGCTTCTATTATTTTTTTACAGTTATTGATCTCCACGTTGTTCACATATTACAAGTTTTTTTTTTGGGGAAAAAAAGATACTGTTTGTTGGTAAAACTACATCAATCTAAAATATCTGACCTCAAAGCCTGACAGGTTTATGCCACAGGTAATATAATTAGTCGTACTAACATTATCCAATTCCAAAAGATTTCATCCAAGTTCCCAAAAGATGCAGTATCTTATATGATATATAATTCATATAGAGTACGAACAAGGTACCTACAGAATCTCATGTCTCACAACAATTACTGATGCTGTGAGTAAGCAAGTTTTATTGCAGTCCAAGCTATTCAAGCCATTGCTATTAGCGGGAATTTGTCTACAGGTAGATGACTTTTTAGCCCTCCCTGCCCTCTCTAGTCTTCCATCAGAAAGCATATATGCCGGTTTTAATTCATTGGAAGAATTGCCAATGCTTAATAATTCATTGGGAACAGTGTCATGTATTCTTCCAATTGAAGTATAACTGAACAAGTAAAGAAATGGTCACTCAACAAAAATCCCAAAACACTCGTAAACAACTATTGTGAAATGAGAGGTTGAGAACTATAATGGTCTAGTTATTAAATTTTGAATCAAAGACCTATAGACTCAGAATCATAACTGGTGGAGAAGGGAGCTTATTTTTTAAAAAAGAAGAGAATTAAATTACATCTGGTGTTTTTTAAATCTTTAAAAAATTGAAATCAAAAGCATGTCAATACATTGAAACCAACCGTAAGTCTATCATGTATATGGAGTATTATCCTTGATCATAAAGACAGCAATATTGCACCTTGCAAGTTAGAAGGAAGGCCCACACATCTCTGCCATAGAAATATAAGAAGGTTAAGACCATTTAATTTGTCCTAAAATGAAACTGAAAAAGCAACTAACAGCATCACATTCCAAGACCAAGAATATTAGCATAATGATGAAGAGAACAAGCAGCAAATGTTTCTAAGAAAGAGCGGTGTCAATTTAAGTTGTGAACATTTCCCAGACATTTAGGGGAATAGAATTTTTATTTTTTGAAAAAAAGATTCAAAAGCAATTTAACTTTCAAAATATTTAACAGAAAGAAGCACACAGTTAATTATAAGATATTTTCTTTTGAGTGTGTGTGATAGATATATATATCACTATCAGGTTTGTTATAAGCATGACATCAGCCCTCCCTTCATCTTAATATGAATTTTTAAAGTTGCATAAGAAATAGCACAAACAAACTTGTGACTTCTCATTATGCCGAAAGACATTTCGCACCAGGAACAATATTAACTAAGATGTTGCTACATCTTTCTTCTAAATATGACCTTCAATATGTAAGACGTGGGTAAACGATTGGTTAAAAAACTTTTCATTATCGTGCGTTACAATGGACATGACAAATAACCACAGAGCTTTTTTCTACTACTGGAATTTTACGGATACCAAGCATCTTGCACAAGAAATTTTCTATGACAGCCCCTTCATCAAAATTTCATACTAATTTAACCGTTTCTTGAACAATTTAACAATGACTAAGTCAGTTAAAAGAAAGTTGTATTTCTTGGGATCTTTCAAGGCAGCTGTTATTGTTCACTTATCCAGATAAAAGTTAAATAGAAAGAAAGTAGCATTACACAGCTTATGACTTGATTGATGGAAAGTGCTTAAGAGAAACAGCATAAAACAAAACCCAATACCTGTATGACCAATCTAAAATGGGATTCACTCTCATAAAAGGCGGCCATCCAGGTGAACTAGGTGAGAATTGTTCTTGACCTATCTGCAAGTTTGGGGTGATCATGCATAAATATGACGACTAAAATTTCAATTTAATATAGAAATGATTAAGCTTTGGGAAAATATCAGATTAGAGAATGTGGTATTTGGTAAAAACGGAAAAAGTTATTTTAGGATTGGGGGGAAAGAATATACCATAGTAGGATCACCGACCAGTTCAATTCAGTGAGATCTTTCATTCACATCTTTTTTCCATCAAGAGCGTTTTATAAAACTCTTGGACTCGAATTGGCTTATTTTTTAACAAGGCCTCCAAACCAGACTTGAAATCGAATATTGTCAATTTGCAAACCGTAGCTGCTCAAACAAGAATTACTGGTTACAGCTACAATCTTCAGCAGAGACCAAGCCGTAAACGTTAATACAAGAATAATTTAAACGTAAAAGAACAGAGGAGCGGGCCCATTTTATGGAGGAAAATATAATTGCAGTTTAAATTCAATACTAGAAAGGTACAAGAAACTTTGCTTACGTGGCTGCTGTGTCATAGGTAAAAGAGTTTACCTCTGGAAATGCACAAGGACTCTCAAAATAGATTGTTCGAATTGGAAAATCTTTTAGACTTCCATTAGGACTATTTTGTTCCCCTTTATGCAAGAAATACTCAGCTCTGAGTAGATGCAACAAAGCCTGCATATCAACGTTCATTGTCACTGTAAAAGAGACCAAATATACAAACATGTGCTTAAAGATTTCACTAATTTAAACTTACCATTGAATCCTTTCCACCGTTGAGTCACAAGGCGACCTCCTCTATTCTGTAAGAAATACATTTAGCGCAAGCCAGCATCGGCAAGCTTGCATATTTAAGTACTTTGTGAATTCTTCCTTATCTTAACCCCCCGGGGGTCCCCTTTCCGTTTTCACTCTTTCGTTAAAACAGGGGCAATCAATTGTGATAAGATCGATAGTCATCAGAATTCACAAACTAATTACTAAATTGTAGTCAAAATGAACCATTCAGGCAGGAATGAATGGCAAATAAACCGGCAAAATACATCGAAAGGGGAAGGAGGAGAACCTCCTTGCTATGCTCTTGCAGTCAGTTTTAATCAGTCAAAAAGCAGCTGCCCGACAGGGAAGAGTGCGAACCATGAGAATTGGGGGTTGAAAAGTTTTGACGTAAATTAAATATCCATCAACATCAACGCCTACGCATTTGACTAGTAATTACACATGAAAATTAAATTTGCATAATGCATTGATTGAGATGGTAAATAACTTTGGGGTATTTGGGAAAGCTTCTCAACACCCTAAAAATACGTTCAACAAGTACTTCTCCACCATTTTATCAAACGGACCCTCCATAAAATGTATAACGCAAACTTAAATCTTGGGAAGCACACATTCTGGAAGGGGTGAAAACTTTTATATTCTAAATCTTGAAAGGGACTCATTTAAGTTTAAAGAGTTTTCCAATATTTTGAATGTTTGGTAATCCATTAAGCTTTGAAGAAAAGAGCGTGGATGGCAGGCATGAAAGGAATATTAGATCCCCCAACCATAAAATTTTAAAGGTTAAATGGAAGATCTTACCTAAGAACAGTGTTGCCTCGAAAAGTTTAAAATGGAGAGACGTTACATTTCACTGTTACAAGTGTCAAAGGTTAATGTTAATTTTTCAACAATGTTAACATTAGCTTTTTAATAAATAGACCAATATTGTTACATCTCGAAATTTAACCGACAAAAATCGATCTCTAAAAGTTTTTATAACATACACATTATTGTTAAATCAAACCTTGAAATAAATTTACACTTTAACTTGGTTTTAAACCAACAAAAAACGATTTCGCACGGGATATCAGATGACAACAGTATACAAGCACCGCAGCCGACAAACAGTGTTGACTCAGTATCAATGTGTCATTAAATACTAGCAGTATGCTGCCCAAAACAAAGAAAGTAATGAGCACCAGCCATTCATATGCAGTAAATTTTGGCCTCGTAACCTACCGCCTCACTTTAACGCTCTGCAGAAAGAAAAGGAAAGAATCCATTGAAGCCCTGGTCTGTTCACTCGTCTGAGGGCTTCTTACGGATCCTTCTGATTTAGCATTGTTGGTAAACATAATTAAGAATGGCAAAGGCTGTTCATAATCCAGTTGTCTCACATTACATAGCTAGCATGCATGGATTTCAGCGTCATGCAAAAGGTGGATGTGAATAGGCTGCTATTTGACAGTAATGTTTCTGATAAAGTGGAAGCCATGTGTAGCCAAGTTAAATATGCGCAATTTCAAGCTTGCATCCATGACTTTGTCTTTATGTATGGTGAAGCGTCATCTTGATTCCCTCTTTTATGAAAACTTGGACCTTAGCTTGGATGCCTACCGTTCAATCTCAATCCAAGACACAATTGGATGTTAAATCTGGGAACCTTTTATAACACTAATTTAAACATTAATTCACTGAATTAGAAAATAATTTCTTTTATTAAATTTAACTCTCGGTGGATATTGATATCCAATACATGATCGTCGCAAATAAGGAGAAGAGACATTCACATTGCGATAAACTCTTTTCAATGCCCTGATGCAAAAGGCAAGCATTTCCTTTGTGTTTGCAGGAAAAATATTTGAACCAAGGAGTAACTTCAAGGCATATCTCAACACTCCAAGCCCATAATACAATTAGCCCAATTCTCCCCAAAGTTGTCCTTGTGAATATTTATTGCTATGAGGAGTAACGCGGCTTCAAAAGTTTTAAAACAAAGTAATGCTATGTACCAAAAAAAAAATAATGCTAACTCATTTCTTTAAAAAACTAACGTTAACATTTTAAAATTTACGTTGATTATTAATATTTTTAACAGTAAGAAACGACATTACTCTATTTTATCTCAGATCTTGCATAAGTAAATTATGTTTAGATTAGGTTTAATGGATCGATCCATGCCATAATCCAACTTTTGAGTGAATCCGGCATGTTTATGCTCATTAATGGATCCATCACTACCTTCAACTTGTGCAATCAACACACGGTGCATGATTGAGGATGGTGGAATTGGTTATTCCTTTGCAATGTTAAAATCCTTATTAGGACGGGTGTTCATATTTAGTGTTAAATAGTGTTTCAAACAAAATTGTCTATATTTTTTAATAAAAAGATACATGTACTCACAAAAAATATATAACGATCCATTATGTATTTATAAAAAAATTATGTATCTTTTAACCCGAAATAATTTCTCTTCTTTTTATTAAATATGTTGTTGCCAAATAAACAAGCATTAGGCCCATAATGTAAAATATAATTTTTCCCTTAATCATCACATTACACGCATAATAATAATAATAATAATAATAATAATAATATTGTCATTGTGCAGTAGATATAGAGTAGGCACGAGTCTGCGTGCCTGAGCATTTTTGGGAAGCATGAAGCTAAAGTCTTCACGTGACATCCAACAACACTTGGGCAAAACAACTAAGCAGCTTTCATACTCATAGGCTCATAGAATATGTATATATAACTTGCGACGACTTTACAAGTGAATATTCATCTTGTTAACTTCATTACAGCTCACATAGCTTCCCTCAGTAATTGATCCCCCCCACCAAATTTGGGCGGGTCGCTTTGCTTTTAAACTTCTATAATCAGAAATGATCAGATCTGCAAATGAAGGAAAATGATATAACTTGATCCTTTCAAGTCACTCATGGGGCTAAGATTTTGCTATCATGACTTTGGCCTATATAATTGTAGCTTTTACGGGTGATTTTACAGGGAAAAAAGTTACTATATACCAACTCACCATCATCAGAATCAAATGCAAGCAATCCAAGGCACCTGTGAGCATTTTGATTTGTCGGCTAAGGTGGTCCCATTATTCCTATTAACACTAGCCAATCCCATCCCTCTCACACCCTTCTTCTGAGAGTGACCGACAGAATAGTTCACATTTCAATCCAGATATTTTTTAGTTCTATTCAACAAAAGAAGCTATTGCATATTTTTTTTTTCCAGAATTCAGGGAACATAATTCCTGCATAAGCATATTGCTCTGACCATATTTATTTATTGTTCACATTCATTTTTCACAATGTACATACCTGATAGTCGTTAAAAATGGTCTGTAGCTATCGATTCCAAGGTTTAACCCTGTGAAATCATGTCTACAGGTTATTCATGTATTTATTTCCTATATTTATGTTCGATATTGGTTTCGTAGGATGTAGCCCACGTTATTAAATACTTGAAAGATGCTCTGGGCATCCAACTAAATATGCAGTTCACCTAATTGGTTGCACTTGGATGTGTTTAGATTCTCCAAAATTGTTCATCACTGTTTATGACAGAGTCTATTTTTAGAGAAAATTGTCACGACTTATAATGGCGCTTGTTTTTAGCGTTTGTTCTAGAGAGCATAATTATTGAGGCACTAGCTCACGGTTAATTATTGTTTGTCCTCAATTTCCATTGCTCCCCAGAACGCCAGGCAACTTTTTTGTCCGGGAAGTAATAATTATTTCAATCAGCAAGATAATTGGACAAGGAAATATCATTAAGGATCAGATTCTCCATCATTAAGGGTCAATTGCACTAAACAGATTTAGTTACGGTCTGGTTGATATTGTGATTTCATAGAATGCAAAATATAAATGACAGTGATTAGTGAGTTAGACTATCAGCATTACAATATCTATAGTTGAGTGAGGAGATGAACAGCAGAGAGGGCAAAAATTTTCTGGACGTCTTTCATTTTCTGTTTCTCATAGTCCCAGACACAGAGTTTCTCTTTCTCTTTATCTTTTACTAATAAATTTAGGTGACTTGGATGTTAAAGGTTCACTAAGATTTGGGCAAGGTTCAAGAATTAAAGAACACTTATAGAAGAGAATTTCACTCTTTCTTAGAGTGGTTGCATGAACAAGTCTAAAGTTTACCAATCAGGTTTGGATGACAAATTAAGATTTGAATATATGTTAGGAGAAGTTTCTATACATAGCGTTATGAAAATGCTTCTAATAGAAGGATACTTGTGTCTAGCAAAAACAAGTATAAAGTTCTTGTGAGAATTTGAAGCCATGCAAAAGGACATACTGATGCACATTTAAGACACACCATCAACCCCTTCCGAATCCTAACATCCCATTTCTAGCTTTCCAGCTAGACTAACAGGATCTCTGTCATAATAGTTTGAAGGAAAGCTGTTGCAATGGGTAAGGGAAAATTATAAAATAAATTCATCAGATTCCCCTCGTTTGTCATTTATGATCTACAATGATGTCGGTTTTTTTTTTTTTTGTTTAATTCTCTAAGCCAACCTAAATTTCACCATCAGTTCTCTCGGAGGGACCCACAGGTTTCCTTATTTATATCAAACTATACTGCCACACTCTTCTTCCCTACACACCAGACCTGAGCAACCTCTCCCCCTTTTATCATCAAGCCCTGCATTTATGCACAGCAGATCCTTCAGTCTGCTTTCTGTTTACACTGTAGGTTTTTCACTCTTTCTTCTATCTTTATGGCTCTCATTCTCTTCATTATTGTAATCTTTATGATCCCTTCAAGCAATGCCTACGGGCCACCTTCACCTGGCTACTGGCCAACCTCCAAATTCAGGTCTATGAGCTTTCACAAAGGATTTAGAAATCTCTGGGGTCCTCAGCACCAAACTCTACACAAAAATGAATTAAGAATATGGCTTGATAGAACCTCAGGTTTGATTAGTTCCTTAACATTTTATATCTTGAATCTTCATCTCCACTTCTTTTATATCATTTTTCCTGCAAAGTACAGGAAGTGGATTCAAGTCTGTTCGACCATTCCGGTCTGGTTACTTTGGTGCTTCCATGAAGCTCCAACCAGGCTATACTGCAGGAGTTATAACATCCCTCTATGTAAGATGTGATCAAAATACTTCTCACAGGAATAACATATTCATACTTATTAGCCAAAAGTTGGGTGCTTAACTAATAATCACTTGTGGTTTGATCAAATGGCAGCTTTCAAACAATGAAGCGCATCCAGGCTTCCATGATGAGGTGGACATTGAGTTTCTGGGGACAACATTTGGTAAGCCTTACACATTGCAGACCAATGTTTATATAAGAGGAAGTGGGGATCGTAAAATTATAGGCAGGGAAATGAAATTTCATCTATGGTTTGATCCTACCCAAGATTTTCACCACTATGCTATACTGTGGAGCCCCAAGGAAATCTTGTAAGTAGCTACTGCACAACTACACTCTGTATCTGTGCAAGTTTAATTTCTGTAGTGTGATTATTAAATGCATAAATTCATTGTCTTAGCGTAAAGGAGTAGGGCACAGAGCATTCATTTTCTCATGAATAGATTAGATTGGGTTTTACCTCAAAACCGAGGTCTTGTCTAAACAAAAAAATTTTACTCAAAAGCTATTTTGGTTACAAAACCTCAGTTTGAAACATAGGTTTTCTCTTTCCTACTTTTTTCTATTTCCTACTTTTTCTTTATTTCTCTTTCCTACTTTCCTCTTTCCTATCACTTTTTTGCCTTAAAATCCGTAAAAGCTAATAACTTCCCAAACATAAATCACTTTTCAAAACCTAGGTTTTGCCTCGAAATCTGTAAAAGCTATTTTTCAAAATCTATTCTCCAAAACCTTAAGTTTTACCTCGGAATCTGGAAAAGCTATTTTCAACCTCACATCTAAACAAGCTTTAGGATTAAAATAAGCAGAACCAACAGTCTAAGTTTGGACTTCGTGTATGTGTCTCGAATCTTATTGGTGCTTGGAAATTGGTATCACAGTCTAGCACCAATAACTGATACTTTTTTTTTTGCCAACAGCAATAACTGATACTACTTTGAATGAAAAGGGAAATTTCATTTTCTCTGAAATTAATGAAGAAAGCGAAAGGGATCTTAAAGGTCTTAAACATGAATGATCAAAGATCACGGGAATGGCATAATCAGATAAGCGTAAATGTGTGACAAACAAAATCTTGCATTCACACCACTTTACCCCAGTGACAAATCAAGAGTAGCACTAATTGATTAGTGATGTGATGTGATGTGTTCTTAATTAACTTACTGACATTAAATCGGGAAGCAATTACAGACAAAACCCCTCCTCAGCTTTTTACTGAGATTAACTTGTTTTTACTTAGATTCTTTGTGGATGATGTGCCCATAAGGAGGTACCCGAGGAAGAGTGCGGCAACGTTTCCGGTGAGGCCAATGTGGCTTTATGGTTCAATATGGGACGCATCATCATGGGCAACAGAAGATGGCAAATACAAAGCTGATTACAGATATCAGCCTTTTGTGGCAAAGTACACCAACTTTAAGGCTAGCGGTTGCTCAGCCTACGCCACGGCCAGGTGCCACCCTGTTTCCGCCTCGCCGTATCGCTCCGGTGGCCTCACAAGGCAACAATATGAGGCCATGAGATGGGTTCAGAGATACCACATGGTTTACAATTATTGCCGGGATCCCAAAAGAGACCACAGACTAACCCCAGAATGCTGGCGTTCCCACTGAAATGGAATGCTTTATTATAATGCTGTTACCCCCAAAACACTGTTCATCTGCGAGACTCTGACTTTCTTCTGTCCTTATCATTCCACAATTTTTTCTCTTTCTTTGTCGTGTGGTGGTGTTGATGCAAGCGTCCGGAGTGGAGCGTTGGAGGCTCCCGAGACGACCAAATTTGGAATATAATGTCGGTGTTTCGTTTTTGTTTAACATTTGTTGACGATGCAGGAGGAAGAGAGGAATAGGATCAATGGTCAAAATACTCAAAAGCAAGGAAGCCTGTGGTATTTATTGGGTGGATCGTGGCATTGGGGAGAGTATAAAATATTGTACGCACGCTCTTCATTCTATGGTGTCACTGTTATTTAAATGTTGAATACGAGAGACTCATGCAATGAATCTTCAGTTATTAATACGGCTCTCATCCTTCATTGTCCCAAGAATGTGGAAGTTCCCTTTCAACACTCTACTATTGCTCTCTGTTTTTCCCCATGTTTTCACCTTGATTTTTTTAAGAAAAAAATATGAAAGAAACAAACGGCAATGTCTCAAGTTTTTTATTGGAATGCACCCATGGACAGATTCGTCGTTCCGGAGACACAAACATGCAGTATTACTTGAATTAGGGAAACAGCATTGTTTCTATAATTAGATGAGTATGGTTGGTAGATGAAGGTGGTTTGGGAATGGGGCCGATGATGATGATGATGATGCCCACATCAAACAAACGGAACAGGGGAGCTTTCAAAATTATTGGAATAAAAACGATGGAACGTTTGTCCACACCCCATGGTCCTTACATATATATCATCATATAGTTGAGAGCTCGTTGTTATTCTTCTTTTCATTTCACATTCTGTTTAACAGTTTTGATGATAACATGTTTTGTTTGATTAATCAGACAATAATAATAGTTGTCCCATGGCCCCAAGGAAAACAAAAAACATAATAATAATAATAATAATAATAAAACTCAAACTAAGATTCCTTTCTCCCATGCAAGCCAAGGCTTAGGTAGGGGCAGAGAAATGGGAAAAGGCCTCTTTGAGATAACGTTTCCAAAAGTCAAACGCACGTTCAATAGTATTTTTTGTAAGACGAGATAATCTCCTTCACATATTTACCTCAACTTACGTAAAAATACTTCTCTACCGCGTTCTCAAACGGACTCAAAAGCTCCTATTTATCAAGGAAATTTATCTCCTTAAGATTGTTTGTGTCCCAGGCAAAGAAAAGTAAAACCGTGGGGAGGTTGTGCTCTGCTACTAGTCATTTGGAGATTTAGGGATCACTCAATAGTGGGGAAGAACAAAGAGTGCACTTAATCGCTTCCAAATCAGAACAAAACAAAATAAAAAGAAAAGGATTGCTCTTAATAATATGAATGGCATGAACAAGTAACCCGTGGGTTATCTTTTTGAAGTCTTAACCCTTGATGCCATGTTTGGTGCGCAGCAAAAAAAATCACTATTCATGGCAGTTGCAATGGAAAGGGTTGATGTATCATTTCTTAAGTTGGCAACTATAGAAAAACATGCCATGTTAAGAAAGGACACAAAAATAAAATTTTAAATCCCTGCTCAGCAGCTATATCTTTCTTTTCAAACAGTATTTTTATCCCTTACGCAGAATTAAAGAGGAATGTTTTACTAAATTTATTAAATGGGTGACAATGTTTTTTAACTAGGAAAATGAGTGCGCATGACATTCCATAGTATATAGTTGACTATTATATCTGGGAAACCGATTGCACAACAATCGACCTTAGCTCAGTTGGCAGAGCGGAGGACTGTAGTTGTCTCAACAGATTATCCTTAGGTCGCTGGTTCGAATCCGGCAGGTCGGAACAATTTTGCTTTCTTTCTCCCTTTTTAAAAATATCAAACCTTTTATATGATAGCTGAAATATAAACATCGCTGCCACAAAACGCTGATAAGACATTTTACTGTCAGCTGGCCACGTTCAAATTGCTGAGCTCGATCCATGCGCAGAAAAGGGTTATACAGGGCTGTCCATGCTAAAATTAAATTATAAGAGGTTGAGGACATGTTAACCCATTCAAGTTTTTTGACTTATTGCTTCATAGTTTTGTCCCAATCCATTCAAATTGGAATTGGCTTCTCTCCTTTTTCTTTTTTCCTTTTCCCTTCCCATCACCATTAATTATGATTACAATAGTTCAAGTTTCATATTTTATTAGTGTTATTATTATTTTATATGAAAATATATAGTTCAGAACTATAACTATTATTAAAATTTTTTATTTTTTCCTTTTGGTTGTAAACTAGCCAGATCAAATTTTAACAATATAAATTTATTTTTTATTTTTTTGCCCAAGAACAATATAAATTTATTTATATTTTCATATAAAATTAAAATAAGTTTATAAAATTACTAAATTTGACCATCAAAATTTCAACCAATAGAGGGAGAATAAGAGTAAAAAAAAAGGACAGAAATCAAATACCAACATTTAAAAAACCTAACGTCTTATTTGGTTTGATCACACATAATTCTGATGCATTCTGATGATTACAATATTTAGTTGATATAATAATATAATCGAATGTAATCCCAATTACAATAAATTAGATAATCCACATCACCTGACATTTACTATATAATACATATTACAACTTGTATGAATTAATTAAATCAATATTTAGATATGATATCTTTCATTTTAAATCTTCATAGATTTTTTTTTTTACCTTTTCATAGATAAAATATGAATTTTATTTCATAATTCTTTAACAAGATACCAACGAAATGATCGGCTATCAATATTGTATTACATTTCCATGATCTCCATGAATTTGTAAGGTTATGAATGCGGCCAACGCTAAAAAAATAATGAAAGGGGTGGACCATTATCGAAACACACGCACACCCTGGCAACTTAACTGCATTCATCATTAGGCTCGCCAAGAGACCTCATATATGACATTCTTTTTGGGGATTGAGGGATGGGGTCACAATCGAAAGGGATGAACATGCTATTGCACGTGATAGGAAACAAAAATCCCAACAAAGTGGATAAATATGACCCGACGAACCAAAGAATCGGCGTAAATATGTACCTAGAATTAAATTTTGAAGCGTTTCTTTCATTGCGTTGAGGATAAGGAACCTGCCATACGGAGAAGGGTTAAACAAGAAGCTGGTTATGCACTATGACAACTGCAACTACATCAAATCATTAAAAAAACTTGAGCAGTTAAGTTTGAGCACTAAAATATGGCAATCAAAACTAGATTATGACCATTTGTACAGTACACCTTCCCCCAAGCTTGTGATTCCATGCTGTCATAGTTTAGATTTAAATTAGTGGTAATAGCTGAAATTCCCAACACGGAAGTAACAAGCGACCTCTCTTTCCCTCACTAGATGTACCAGCCACACACTGATGCAGGTGTCCAACAGTTGCCTTAGCCCAAAATTATGAAAGGGAAAAGGGCATCATAAATGTAGAATTACCTTTCTCAAGAGAGTTTGGTACAAAAAAGTTGCAACGACTTTCCAGTTAAACAACCCAGTAATCCATGATTCAGCGTAGGTGAATACTTCAGATCCCGTGCATGCTCTGGTAATTTCAAACGCTGAACAACCCCAAAAGATGGCAACTCTTGCAGGACCAATTCACATGTACCTTCATCTCCGGAAGCTAACCATCGGCTCTCATTGTCTATATCCATTACTACACATTTTGGAAGTCGAATGTTACTTACATTGGCACATGAGGAACCCAACTGTTGAAAATGGCTTCCACCAAGTCTCTTGAACAAGACATGAGAACCCTGGACTCCTTGTCCTATAGCCTGGGAAGTAGTGAGAGATGGTTGAGACAGAGACCCATCAGGGGACATGTCAAATCTGGGACGGTATGATGTGACAACATCATCACTACTTGGGCAATAGGCAACAGATATACAAACCCCTTGATTACCAGTTTCAGGAATCATACACGGCCTTCGCAAAATAAATAAATCCATCAGTAGAGCTAATAACTAATAAAGAAACAGAACATGATGAAGATTCCACATTACGCTGTCAAAATCAACACTGGCCATAAGGAACCAAAAAAGAACTTAAGCACGGTACAATTTGAAAAGTTCAGCAAGGGTTCCACACTAATCTGATTAATAAGGAAACTATGCATGTTTGCAAAATGCAAATAGAGCAGCAATAACTTTTTTTTATATAAAAAAGAGAAAAGTTAAAAAGAAGGAACATATAATTACAAGAAAAGAACTCTTCCCTTCAACATAGTCAAAACCTAAGGAAGGGAACAAAAAGAAAGGGAATATGCAAATATGGACCGAAACAAAAACTGCCAATTCCTTGGATCCAATACAAAAACCTCTGAAAAAAAAACAGAATTTTTCTCCATCAAAATTAAACCATCACAAATTTTACTGAACAGAATCTGCAGGGGGGAGTTGAGCAGAATATTTACAAGGCATTGGTAATAAAAATAAAATAGACTCAATCTAATATGCATAGCTTAATAGCCTACCCCTCTTCAACGCCTATGTTCCACTGACACAGGCCAATGGCAGATGCGGATAGAATTGCTCCAACACCTGAAGGAAGACTGGAATCTTGTACAAGAGACTGTACAGTATGAACGGGGTTGCCAGTTAATCCATTTAGGGATTTGATGGGACCAGCAGTTTGGCGCAAATCAAATACCAAGACAGAACCATTCTATAAAAACAAAAACAAAAATCAGTATGTGAAATTCTTATTCACAATAAATACAGGACCAAGGAGCTGACCTGTAGTCCAGCGTATACATAATGGGAACAGCTGAGATCCCATGAACATGACCAAGCAGGAACCTAAAAACAGAATACAAGAACACAATGCATGCACAGAGATGTTAAACAACCCCAAAGCATAAGGACTGTTAAACTAGTACCAGCATCTTTCATTAGCACTAGATAGAAATAAAAGGGTTGAACTTCTACCTGTAGATCATAATTAACAACCACATTGTCGCTATCCATGCTGTAACAAAAAGAATTACAACAATGACTGAATTTCCTTTTCTTTATATGTAAGAAAAGTATAATGTAAAATAACACCTAATGCGATCCTACCTGAGTACCGATAATTTCCTTCCTAGTGAAGCATAAAGGGCCAGGTCACTATTCAAAGGGGAAATATGGAGATCTTTAATAGCACACACAGTAGAAGGAAGCAAGATATCTTCCATCTCATATGGAGGCATCAAGCTCATCTGCAGAACCAGGTTTCCAAAAATTTAAAGAGATATCTCATTGAATGAGGAACTACTCAAGCCACATAAAAACACATATCTAAATTTTAAAGTTGAGACACCTTACTTTAGTTAGCAAGTACGGTCCACCCATCCCTTTCGGCCTTTGTGCTATTAATAAAATTTGCTTAGAAGCATTTATGTCAAATACAAGAGCACTGCCCAACTGAAACTCTTTCTGAAAAGGATGAAAAAACCAGGTCAATGAATTCCAATTTGTCAAAATATGAATTAGATGAAGTAGACTCAAATTCTGAAAGAAGCAGCCATACATTTGCTGACAAGTTACAACTACAGAATAGCACAACATTCTATAGAAGACACTTCTTATATGTCAAGAGGTGTTAAAACATATATCGGTCCTTTGTTGGGGTGGGGTACATCTGACTCCAGGAGAGTAAAGTCAGACTGCCTTACCTGCAATTCAAAATTGCAACAATGTCCTTTCCCATACATCTTTGGCCCGAAGCTATGTTCTACAAAATAAATTTTGAACGAGTCAATAAGTTCAGAACCCCAGATCAATGGGAAACAAAAATGGACTTTGCCCAAGCTATATCATTAATTAAAGTGATCTGTAAGTTGGGAAAATGGTTTGACAAATTCTGCCAATTTGTCAATCTAAACAAAAATATTATTCTGGAGTCTTTTATAAAAAGGAAGAGAGAGGGGTAAATTGACATTTGAGGATCTCCCAGAGAAGATCCTTTGTTCGAAGGAATGATTACTTGATTCAGATCTCCATCGGCAATTCCCAATTGCCTCCATGGTACCAGTTTGCCTCCTTTCCATATCTTGTATTAGCCGCTCCAAATACGTATTTCTCTGAAGCATCAGAGTTTAATCAATAAAAAAACTTAAATACTAATACAGCCAGAAGGATCTGAACAGAAAAACCAATATCAATTGCACCAGCTTTTCATATTACCTGAGTATATCAGTCTAGTATCATTCTAAAGCGTGTTACCTCAATTTATAACATGTAGTTGTCAAAGGCTTAGGACCCATGAAAAGACTTGTTAGAGAAACATGAATATGAAAGTGCATAGAACTGAAGAATGCAAAACTACTATTTCCAGGTGTAGTAAACCATGGTGAAAAAACTGATATAAAAGTATCGGGAGTGGTATGTGTCTAAGCAACAGAAAATGACAGAAGGACTATGGTCAAAAGGTTGACATAAAATACATGATAGAAAGATACCTCCGTAAGTTTCTTAACTTCAAGATGCAATTGAGCTTCTTTTTTCTGCCATGCTGCTGCTTTCTTGCACCAGTCAGAACCCTAAGGACATAATTCGCACAGTTCAATCCACTCTGATAATCAACAGTGATAGAAATATAGCAGCATATTCTAGTAAAGTCCACGCCCCCTTATGCCAGGGAACAATGACAGAACATAATGGTTTTTATAATTTTTGTTTTAGTGGTGATGATGGCAGGGGTGGGAGGGGGAAGAAAGGAAAAGGTTTTAGTATATAGAGAGGATATCTTCAAAAGCTGATAAGCCACCCAGAAAAACAACCCTTTTTTCAGTTTGTGAATAATGGAAAATATTCCAAGCAATCAAGTCCAAAACTTTCTTTGGCTCCATCCGTACCTTGCCTTCAAGAATAGCACATCTGGCCTCAAGTGACCGAATTTTCTGCAAACAAAGAAGACTCATCAATCAAGTTAATTCTCCAGAGTCTCCTTTGATATGCTATACGCACAAAATTAAAACGACCTTCAGTGACTCTTCATCAGCAGCAAGTGCCCGTGAAGCATAGAGTTTCCTCACATCCCTCGGTGCACATTTCCTGTTGCATTGTGGACACTAAAGGAAAAGTGCAAACAAAAGAATGTTATAGCTTTTGTATGCTGCCTCTAAAAGATGTTTCCCAGCCACAACAGACAATTACCTTCCCAGAATTTTTTCGCTGTTGAAGCCACCTTTTGATGCAAGACATACCATATATGTGCCCACACGGAAGACAGCTGAATTCATGCAACAGGAAAAAAAAGTACTGAATAGAAAGCAACCAAGATATGCTGATCATCCTCGAACAGGAATGAACTTAAATATAAATGCGCTTAAACGTGACATATCAGGAAAACGATAACATAATTTTGAATATAAATAGATTATAAAGAGGCGGTAAGGGCTTTGCACCATATATGGTGTTCACCGTCATTGGTCCAAGTATCCAAGCAAATGGGGCAATATAAGCCGTCAAAGTCAGCACGGTTCCAGTCACTCCCTTGACTATCGTCGGCGCTCCCAATTCCCAGAGAGGAACACGTTTCTCCTCCTTCAGTCCTCCGCCGTTTGGTTACCTCTTCAACACAGTCATCCGGAACCTCGTGAATTATAGTATTACGTTGATTGGAGGTAGAAGGAACGCCCTGTGATGCCCTAGGGGACCGTACAGGCGGAATGTACTCTTCGGCCTCATCCTCGTCCTCGTCCTCCTCCTCCTCCTCCTCCTCTTCTTCGCTGGCTGCGTATTCCTCTTCGCTTTCTGATATTTGTACCCCTAAAACTTCGGCGTCCTCGTACAGGGAGAAATCGTAAGGATCCGGCATGACTGTTAACAGAAGCACACAGTGAAAAATTCGGCGGGAGTGCTTCTATCGGGTCAAGAAATGAGAGCGCATAGTTCTTTCTCGGATTTCCCAATTTTAATTTTCAAATTTCTAATATGTTAATTCTGCATGTAGACTATTTCTCCTTAACTCAATTAATATTTTTAACAAGTTTAACTCAATCAAATCTTATTATGATGAGTCTACGAGAATTTTTATATCTACATGGATACTCTTATATTATTAGTTGCGTTTCTTATTTGTTGTGAATGAAATGAAGTTTAAAAAAATTGTATGCATAGAAGGTAAAAGTAAGGGAAAATTACTCGGAGATCTCAAGTAACGGAATTAACCATTTTGTAGTTGTTAATGAAGGCTAGTAAGGTTGTTAATAACAACCTCAGCAACTACTCTTGAGACTTTATAATAATTTTGTAAATCTTTTGAACCATTTTTATGGTTAATTCCGTTGCTTAGAACCTCTGGGTAATTTTCTCTAAAAACAATTATATAGTTAACAAAAGTATATGCGGATGATTCAAAATTTGAAGGAGTTATGTATATGCTACTGTAAAAATAAAATTTAATGGAGCCTAAATTGATAGTTTGGAGTTATTTGTATATGTTTGCAAATTTATAATGTTTTGTTATCAAGTTTTAAAACCTAGGATTTTTTTTGTCAGTGTAAGCTATTTATATGTGGGTAAAAGCTATACAAATTGAGTGAAGTTTTATATAGTCTAGCATTTAACACATCTAATGTTGGTTCATTTGTTTTTTTTCCCATATAAACACACATTTCCTCCTTTTGGATAGTGCGTTGGTGAGTCGTTTTTCAATGGCAATGCTGGATAAAGGTAAAGTTAGAATCACTATATTGGCTCTGTTCAATGTGGTTGTACATATTGTTCATCAAGGGCTTGACAAATGTCTGTTCAGTGTAATCGGTTACACTGCTCTTATACCGGCAAAACAGGTGCATGTTCAGTGTGTATGGAAACATTGTTCATTTCTGGGTTGGAGGGGCGGTTCTATTATCGATTATCTGGATGAAAGTGCCTTTCTATCTACGGATTTCATTATAATCCTCCTTGAATTTCTGTCATCAAGGAATTTGTTCATGAACCATTACTATGAATGGGTTTCTATGGAAGTATATTTGGCAACCGGGTGGTTTGTCAAATCTTCATTAGACTGCTCTTATCTGCTCAGTCAGGTTCATCAAGCTCCATCATAGGCAAAGGGCTTGTTTGGGGAGGCCGTTTGCCTCCCCAAAAGCCATTTCTACACTTATCGAGATAAAATTTCTCTCACATATTTACTTCGAAATCTGTGTCCGTTCTCCCAACGGACTATCCAAACAAGCCCAAAGTCCTTCTCGTTTGGTGTTGTTAGAGTCTGTTTCTTGCTGCATTGTAGAACCTTTAAAAGCTTGTTTATTAGGTTGTTTAATTGGATTGTGTCTTTTTTACTATCTTTAGGTTGGTTTGTTTGGATTGGTATGTCTTAGCCCTTGTAAACTCTTTTTGATTTTAATATGATGCTTTCTTGTTTGGAAAAAAAAAACAAAAAGAAGGCGTGTTCACATGAGGTATCATTTTCCAATTGCTATGCTCATCTTTGATAATGTTGCCTTACGCCAAAAGTCCCCTGTGATCCATAGATTCATTAACATCTAATCAGACATTATGAGCCGCCCAAGGTGAAATACGTTCCAAGTTCATATCTCTTTCATTTGATGGGATAATATTGGCCCTGCTTGCATGTCAAGCTCCTGAAAACTGGCATACACATAAAAATAGGTTCTCCCCATGGACTTCTCTGCACTGTGGCCTGCTAGCGTTATTTACATCGCCTCCATGACCAGAACTCGCAACTGCAGATAAAAGAAACAGATCAGTTTAAAGGATTGTATTGATTTTAACCATGCCTTGCGGGTTCTAGTGCAATATAGAAGAATGTAAAAGGAGGGGTTGAGAAATCCAGAAGAAAATGTATTTTTTTACTCACGCTGACTTTTTTTCGTTTTTGAGAATTTGGAAATAGCCCTTATTAGCCTTCCATATGATTTTTCTTAATAGGCGGGGCCCCTTTCATATAATTCCTCACATTGTCTTATAGACTAATTCAACAGTTTAAATAATGTTACAGTATAGAGCAAAACAGAGTTTGGTAAATTATAGTTAAATCATCACCTCTGCTGATGTTAAGGTAACATAACATTTCACCACTTCTAATAAACAAATTGTTAATAAATCAAGAAGAATAGATTGAGAAATTGAATGTATTATTACAAACCCACGTGGGTACAACAATTATCTACCCTCTTTTGAGGGAGATGAACTAATCCCATTTTAGGAACTCTTGAAGTGGGAGATCCAAGTTATCCTCCCCTTCTTGGTGGGGATTCTTCATCCTCTCACCCTTTGGTGATGATTATTCAATCACACACAAACTAATTTGCTTTGACCCTTTATATAGACTTTTGGGTCATTAACTAAGTGATTAACACTAATCACTTTAACTAACTTATACTTCCAATTCCCCCGCTCAAGTTGATACCCTTTAACTCTAGGTGCTCAACTCGCCCATACAAAAAATTACAAGGGAATGAAGTGAGTTAAACTATACAATTTGATTCACACAACAATACAAACATTTCTTCCTAATCTTCTTCTTAACAATGAACATCATCATATCATCATGGCCTAATAAGATATTTGCTCGCTTAACACGTACAATTCCTTCAACAACTTCCAATTCATTATACAGAGTCTTGCCATCTGAGATTGTGATTACTCCCTCTTT
>JANTPZ010083994.1:0-25304 GCA_025593235.1 Vachellia pachyceras
GATTTTCTTCATCATTGGAAGGCATATATATGTCCAAGAGAAAATAGGGGGTGCTAAGATGAATGAAGACAGCACGATCAATTATAATGTAAGTCAAAAGATAAATCTATATACGCCTTAGAAGAATACAAGTTGGTATTTTCCCACCTAACTTTCTATACTATCATTTTGTTGCATGTTAATTACTCTTGTCCCATTTGTAGAATACATGGAAGAGAACATTTTGGTATTTGAAGGGGAAAAACAAAACGTGAGAAGGAAGAACAAAATGTCCCCTTACCATATACTTTGATACTTTGTTAGAATGAATATTTTGAAGCAGTAAATAATATTGGATAATAGATAATCTATAAATATATTATTGATTTGATAATTGTTATTTTGTTAATAAGGAATTTACTTATTTTTTGAAATTTTCAATAGTTTGATTGTGTCAATATGTGCTAATATTTAATTTTTATTTTTTATTCCTCACCGGTCTGACCTCCGGTTTGACTCCGGTTTGACCCACTGACCCTTAACCCACTGCCTTATCCGGTTCAGTCACCGGTCCGGTTTTAATAACCTTGCTATTTGCACCATGTTTGGTGAGCATCTTTTTTGTTTTTAAGAAAATTGATTTAATTCAGAGCCACAGATGGCAAGTTCAGTACTGGATATAATTGAAATATGAGGAAATAGGGTTTTTACATGCTGAAGCCACATATGTGCAAATAATTAATAGGGAACATAGATGGACGAACGACAAACGTTACGCGCTAATGAGCTTGTTTGGGAATGCGATAGAGAAGTACTTTTAAGCAAGTCTAGGTAAATATGTGGATGGAATTATCTCGTTTTACGAAAAAATACTGTTAAACGTACTTTTGGCCTTACTTAACTCTTTGACAAACAAGCCCAATGTGTTAAAAATTCACATGTCAATTTTTCATTGGATAACGGATAATCATTGTGTCCAATACTGGATATAAGTTTTCTCGTTCGGGGAAACGTGTCACATGTCATAGGTAGGGATAATTAAAACATAATTTGGTGGTAATCAAACATAGGATGATTATAATTAAAACAGCGACTTTCTGGCTATCATGTGCAACACGGAATTTATTTTTGGCTACAATAATAATATATTTGAAACGCGAAATCGATAATGATTTATGATTCACATCACGCACGGGGGTGGTGCTCTCATTGAACCCCTCTCCATTTAGAATTAAAGGTATCTATTTACTTTCTACTTAAATATGGTGTACAAAAAATATTTTTAACATATTTTTCAAAATAAGCAAGAAATAATTTTATAAAATAAAATAAGAAATATGAACTAGCAAGTATTTGGATTATTTTTTTAAGTGATTTTGCTCGATCTAACTTAAGTATTTGAGAGGAGTTTTATTTTGACTTGTGTGAAAGTGTCTTTTAAATTGATTCTGACTCATCGAATTGTAGGGATTGTATTATATTATATGTTCAGAATTGGTAATTCTTGCTTAATTATTTTATTTGAATGTATATAATTAATTCATATATTATATTTATATTTTCTATATGCACAGGTTGATTTAAGTTGAAGGTAAAAAATGGCAGTTGAATTAAAATAGGGAGAAAATTGAGATGTCCCACATCACACATGTATTCCCACGTTTGTGTGTGCATATCGATCGAAATTGCATTAATAAGGAAAAAAGATTAGGCAAATTAGAAATTGTCATGAAAATTATAATCCACAGAAGTCCATACCATTCAAGAATAAAATATTTTTTCTTCCATTCCACATTGAATGTTATTGTACCTTGTAACTAAATAATTAAAATTTTCTAGCATTTATTTCTTGTAACATTTAATTGTAAAATTATATTGCTTAATTATCGTTATATATTTGTAATTCTTTATGCCTGTTTGGTACGTTAGAAATGAACTTATGAAAATGGATATGGAATTCAATTCTAAGTTTAATGTGTGTTGAGGCATGAAGATGATTTACATGTGAAGCCAATTCCATCGATTTTGATGGATTTAGCTTCCATGATATAACGCATGGAAATGAATATGTAATTCAATTATATTGCTTGCTGGCGTTCGATTTTGGTGGGTGTGGGTGCTTTTTTCCTTAAAAAAAAAAGTTGACGGCATTTTCGGTATTTTGATATTTATTATATATAATTTAATTAATTTTAAATTATATTTATGTAGTCATACAAAAGGTTTTTTTAAATCTCTATTTCTATATTTATTTTCATGTCCATATTAATTTTTATTTTTATTTTCATTTCCATTAAAACCAATTCTCATATATCAAACGGACCTTTAGGTTTAGGTTAGTATCCATTGTTGATGTCCGGTAAATAGATGTGACATACACATTTAAGATAATTAAAGTGAATGAGAGTTTGTGTTTATTTTCTTCTTCGTCTTTTCTTTCATCTTCGTGAAAATGAATTAATTTGGTTGTGGCTCAAATCTGGGGCACTGCTAAATTGGTGAGGTTTTGCTTTTATATTTGTCGTTGCTTAATCCTCATCGTAATTCGTTATTGGTGAGGAGAACATGCGATGATCTATGTTTGTTGTTAAGATTTTTTTACTTTACACACATACACGTATATTGTTGACGATATTGGTGGAAATGGTTCTTTGAAGAGTACAATAAGAAGAGATAAAGAAAATGAAAAGGAAAGTTGTGCACAATGTCTCCAAGGCGTGGGCAACACTTTCCTTTAGGCTTAATTCACCCCCACCTATTCCTATATCATAGGGTGCAAGTTGGGTTAACCGGTGAATTTCCTGCAGGATACAATAGAGACCATTGAATATGGATTGCACTCTCTACACTCAAGCCAAGACAACAAATGCTTTTACAAAGTGATAATTTGCATTTTTCTAAGGTGCATTCAAAGAGAAAGACAATGAGTTTGATATTGTTGTGAGGAAAATTATGTGTAGAAATTGTGTGTCCAGTTAGGGGATGAGGAGGGTATTTATAGAAGATTGAGAGATGTCTTGAAGTGGTGCCTTTTGGAAACAATGTCCCCTCAATTAAAAGTTACAGCCATATCACTTCAAAAAGTCACAACCATAATGACTTTTTCATGAAGAGTTGCACCTTTATAGTATGTAAGGATACATGACTTTAGTATTGCAACCCTATACACACCCTTTCAAATAAACTAATTAATTTATAAATTAATTGTATATTGGAAATTATTATATATAGATTCTATTTATATAGATTATATAAAATATTTATATAGAATTATTCTATTTATAATTTATAGAATTTATAGAATATTTCTATATCTAATATCTAATTCTATATTCTTCTGTTTATTAGATATTCTATTTCTATATCTATATTATAATAATAAAATAATAAAAAATAATAAATAGAATAAGAAATTCTATTTAATTATTCAATTATAAATTAATTAGTTTATTTGTAAGAAGTTTCTTGTTTCTCGTTTCAATAATTATAAAATGATTGATGGAAGATCTGTTATGGAACAATTGTATGAGGTAGAATATATTTTGAATAATTTTAAACAACACAAGATGAATATGGATGAGTCTATTGATGTCTTCTCAATCATAGACAAACTTCCTCCTTCTTGGAAAGACTTCAAAATGAGTCTTAACACAAGAAAGAAGATATTACTCTTGAACAGTTGGGAAACTATCTTCGCTTAGAAGAAGAGTATAGAAAGCAAAATGAGACAAAAGATGCAACTGCTCGTGACAAAGTCCACATAGTAGAGGAAGGACAGTCCCACAAGACCTCAAAGAAAAGAGGGAAGAAGAATGAGAAATCTCAAACGCTGTATTGTCACAAAAGTAAGAAAAATAAAGGTACTTGTTTCTTTTGTGGAAAGATTGGACATTACAAGAAAGAATGTCGTTTCTTCAAGAAAAAGAAAGAGAAAGAAAATAGTAAATCCACAAAAGTTGACAATCTCGTGGCTATGATTTCTGAAATCCACTCGGTTGATAATAATGAATCATGGTGGGTGGACTCCGGTGCAACTCGCCATGTGTGCAATAACAAGGCCTTATTCAAGACAGTGAAAGAAGAAGAAGGAGATATGCTTTACATGGGAAATTCTTCAAGTGTTCAAGTAAAGGGCAAGGGGACTGTGTAAATTGAATTTACTTATGAGAAAACCCTCACTTTAAGAGATGTATATTATGTACCAGAAGTTAGAAAGAATTTAATTTCCGTGCCAATACTTAATAAGTTTGGGTTTAAGTCCGTATTTGAGGGAGACAAGTTTGTTCTCACTATGGGTGGAATGTTTGTAGGCAAAGAATATTTTTGTGAGAACATGTTTAAATGTGTATTGCTAATGTTAATAATAATATTTATAGTTCTATTTATATTGTTGACTCTTGTGATATGTGGCATTATCGTTTGGGTCATGTTAATTTTGGAAAGTTAAATGATATGATAAGTCTTGAATTGATTCCAAAATTTGTTACTAATGATAAGTCTTGCACTACATGTATGAAAACTAAAGTAACAAGACACCCTTTTCCTAAAGTAGAAAGAAATTAAAAAATATTAGAGTTAATTCATTCTGATGTTTGTGATTTTCATGGTTGGCCTACATTAGGTGGTAAAAAGTATTTCATAACCTTTATTGATGATTGCACTAGATATTGTTATGTCTATTTAATGAGTTTAAAGGATGAAGTTTTAGAAAAGTTTAAGATCTTTAAATCTGAAGTAGAAATTCAATGTGAAACTTTTATTAAATCTTTAAGGATAGAAAGAGGGGGAGAATATCATGATCCAAAATATTTTAAATCCGTTGGTATAATACATCAAGTAACTGTCCCTTATTCCCCACAACAAAATGGTATAGTTGAAAGGAAAATAGAATTCTTGTAGAGATAGTAAATGCCATGTTATCTTACTCTGGATTATCTAGTGGATATTGGAGTGAAGCATTGCTAACAGCATGCCATATATTAAATAGAGTTCCTACTAAAAGGAATACAATAACCTTATATGAATTATGGAAGAAAAGAAAATCAAATCTCAGTTATTTGAGAGTTTGGGGATGCAGAGCAATAGTTAAAATTCCAGAACCCAAAAGAAAGAAATTGGGTGAAAGAGGAATTGAGTGTATCTTCTTGGGATATGTTGAAAATAGTAAGGCATATCAATTTTTGGTAATTGAACCAAATGATTCATATCCTATCAATAAAGTAGTCAAGGGATGCAATTTTTCAAGAAGAGAAGTTTAATACAATTTTGAAACCCAATGATACTTCTCATTCAAGTGGGAAAGAAAATCCAAAGAAAAATGTGTCTAGTAAAAACACATTAGAAGAAATAGAGCCTAGAAGAAGTAAAAGAATTAGAAAAGTAAAAACTTATGGTTCAGATTTCTTCATATTTCTTGTTGAAGGAACTAGAGATGAAGTAGAAAATCATTTACCTATTTGTTTTAATTTGAAAAATTATCCCATAACATTTGAAGAGGCTATGAAATCTCAAGATGCATCCTTTTGAAAAGAGGCTATACAAGATGAAATGGATTCAATAATGGGAAATAAAATTTGGAAACTAGTTGATCTTCCTCCTGGTTCTAAACCTATTGGTTGTAAATGGATTTTCAACATGAAATTAAAAGTAGATGGATCTATTGATGAATTTGAGGCTAGGTTAGTTGCTAAGGAGTTTACACAAAAAGAAGGAATATATTATTTTGATATATATGTACCAGTTGCAAGAATTTCCATAGTTAGAGTGCTTATAGCACTTGCTTCAATATATAATCTAGTAATCCATCAAATGGATGTTAAAACAACTTTTCTTAACGGAGAATTGGAAGAAGAGGTGTATATGACACAACCAGAAAGGTTTGTGGTTCCTGGTCAAGAATATAAAATGTGTAAATTAATTAAGTCTCTTTATGGTCTTAAGCAAGCCCCTAAGCAATGGCACAAAAAATTTGATGAAGTGGTTTTAGTAAATGGATATAAAATCAATGAATTTGACAAATATGTATATAATAAATTTCATAATGGGAAAGGTGTTATAATTTGTTTGTATGTAGATGACATGTTAATTTTTGGCACTGATACGGATGAAGTAAATAAAACAAAAACATTATTGTCAAAAAACTTTGACATGAAAGATATGAGAGTAGCAGATGTCATACTAGATATCAAAATTATTAGGGATAACAATTGTCTTGGTCTTTCTCAATCTCATTCCATTGAAAAGATATTAAAGAAATTTAATTATTTTGATTGTTGTCCTGTTTCTACGCCATTTGATTCTAGTATGATGTTAGTACCAAATAAAGGTTGTCCAGTGAGACAACATGAATACTCAAAGGTAATTGGATGCTTGATGTATGCTATGACATGTACAAAACTAAACATAGCATATGCTGTGGGAAGATTAAGCAGATACACAAGCAATCCAAGTGAGATCCATTGGCAAAGCTGTGGAAAGAGTATTGAAGTACTTAAAAGGAACAATTAATTATAATTTGACCTATAGCGGTAATCCTTCAATCTTGCAAGGATATACATATGCCAGTTGGATAACTTAATCAGAGGATCATGCTTCCACAAGTGGATGGGTTTATACATTTGGTGGGGGTGTTGTTTCTTGGGGATCAAAGAAATAGACCTATATTGTGAATTCTGCCACGGATTCTAAATTTATAGCATTGGCTACAAGTAATAAAGAAGCAGAATGGCTGAGAAATTTATTACTTGAAATTCCTATATGGTCTAAGCTGATGGCACCAATATCTATCCATTGTGATAGTCAATCTGCTCTTGCAAGAGCTTATAGCCAAGTTTATAATGGAAAGTCGCGACATGTTGGCCTTAGAAATAGTTATATAAAGGATTTGAATTTAAATGGAGTAATCTCCATCAGCTATATAAAATATGAATTAAATCTTGCAGATACTTTGATGAAAGGTCTGACAAGGGATATGTTGTTAAAAACATCAAAGGGGATGGGTCTAAAGCCCTATAAACCTTGATCATCAATAGTGGAAACCCAACTCACATTTGACCATCATATCAAGTCTTGAGTTCAATGGTGAATGTACGTTATCAGAATGATTGCAAGTACTTAACATTTACTATACATCCCAAGGTTGAAAAGTACTTGGTAACCATGGGATTAAAAGGGAAAAGGCTTAGGATTAGTTTAGCTCTTAATAGACTTGTAAGCGTATATTTGCTGGAGGATTTAACATGGTGGTGCTCTTGACGGAGTCTACCTATAAGAGAGTGAAGTGAGGCTGCTTCTAAGAGTCTAAGGGCTTGACTCTGAAAGCTCTCATGAAAAGGATATGGACGCAAGGCCATGAATGTGTGGTTTAAAGTGGCATACAATGGTCTGAGATCTCATGCATAATTCACGCACATCTGTTCACATGGGATAATTGGTTCAAAGCTTAGTCTACCACATTATTTCGGATTGGTGAAACCGTGTCTTACTTAGGTAAATGTTCAAATCCTCAAGATACCTTTATTGAAAACATGAGATTTCCGAAGTGATAAGAGTTTTCATCATTTTTAAAAAATGGTGGGGGATTGTTGGAGTATTTTTCAAAAATGAAAAGATGTAATTTTTCGAAGGAAGATATGTGATTTTATAGAAGGTTGTGTCCTTATAAAAATCACATATCTTCCTTCGAAAAATTACATCTTTTCATTTTTGAAAAATACTCCAACATATATGGCCGAAACCTAGTTAATATATAGATGAAACTTAAACTACTTATATCCATTATATCAAAATTTTCTAATTGCACCCAATTATGGATCTTTTTTTCATATGGATTTATAGTTAAACGATAAAATTTTAAAAATAGAACTTACCATAAAAAACATAAAAAATTTGACTTAAGTATGTTAATAGGTATACTTTAGTATAAGTCTACATGTTTTAATAGTTTTTAAATCTTAACAAATTAATTCGGCATAATTTTGAAATTATTTTTAAATGTTGCATATAAATAAATGAATATCAAGGACTTGTTTCGCATCAAGGTGGGAAATTTAGGTTTTATGGCAAAACTTAGGTTTTACTCTAAAACTTAGGTTTTATCCAAATACTCACATTTTTCAGAAAAAACTATTTTAGAAACAAAACTTTGATTTGAAATTTAAGTTTTGAAAAAGTTATTTTCTTGTCAAATCATACACTCTTTACATTAATTTTCTGTTTTCTACTTATTTTTTGTCTCGAAATCCATAAAAGGTATTCTCACCATAACTTCCCAAACACTATCACCTTTTCAAAACATACGTTTTGTCTCAGGATCTGTGAAAGCTATTTTCTCAAAATCTATTCTCCAAAACTTAGATTTTCCCTGAAATTCTGTAAAAAATATTCTCCACGGTGCACCAAATAATCTCTAAGTCTTTAATTGATTTGGTGTTCTGTTTTCTTTTGTATAAAAAAAAATTGATGTAGTGTTCTTTGATGGGATCTTGCCGAAGGGATAATCGGTATTGTTTTTTTATGGCCTTTCCTTAAATCGAGGGGGTACATAAGATCCATGAGCCACCCAATAAATTAATGGCAAAAACTATTGTTACAATTAGTAAGTAATTGATTTGTAATCTATAAGATCGTACGTTCAAATTAATGTAAAGACCTTATTAATAAATGATCTATAAATATTCTCTAAGTTCGAGGAATATTCAGATCCACATTAGCTTTCGGTAGCCAATTTGCTTAAACTTTTATATACAAACACAATTAATTAGTAATAATGGGGGTTTCATTGTTGGTAGCTCTCTTGTATCTGACCAAGGAACTTTAAAGTGGGCATGCTAACATCCCTTCAAAAAAAAGACAATGGGAGAGAGCTATGGAGATTTATTTTAATCATATTATAACAATATTGTGTAAGAAGATCAAATCTCTCCCTCTCTCTCTACACACGCATATTACTTCCACGTTATCCGCTGTACCAATATAATGTATTCTGTACGTAGCCTCCAATATGAGTTGGATAGAGTTAAGAGAATCTTGGTTGAGTTGATTGTGTCTTGTAGTTGTTCCTTTGGGCTTGTTTGTGAGCTGTCTGGTCTGATCCCATTTAATCAAAAGCAGTTTGAAAGGGATGAAGTTGTTCCAATGGTGGACTCAGACCCTGATTTAGAGTGTGCAAACTATTTTTTAATAAAATAAATATGAGTTATTCTTAATATTTTTTAAGAAGAATTTGAATAAAAATTTAGTGGGTTCAAAATCAGCAAATGAGTGGGTGTAAAATAAATCACATAGTACTAATATACCTGATTTTTTGGAAGCACTACTACAAAAAGTACTTTTTACACCCTATTTTTAACCCAAGTGGCGCCCTTTCTCGGGGGGTATGTATGTGATGGAAGTAGAAAGTTAGGGCCTACGGCGCCCTATATTTTAAGATAGGGCGCCGTAGGTATAATATTTTTTTAAGAAAAATTCTGTTCAAGATATGTGCCTATTGAAACGTTCCGTTCTTTCAATTACACAATAACATTATGCGCTTCAAAATCTTTATATGGAAGATCGTCCAAATACAAGGCATAGAAACAATAGTAGTTACAATGTCGCATAACAATTTCTCATGGACTTTAAGCAAATCCAATCTTCTGCTAGTGAAGCACCTGCAAAAACTCAACACTATTTGATGATTCAGATTTTAGATCAGGAAAGCCAAACTAATATTTAGTGAGACATGAAAACAAAATGAATCCAAATAAATAAAACATAACTCTGCCCAGGGCAGAGAGTATGAATACGGAGGCAAAAGAAAGTGAACCCCATTTCTTTCTCTTCTTTTTCAACTGCGTCATCTTTTGCTAACGACCGTGCATTCCACCTCATGTCTCGTAACTGCAGCATGGCGAAAGAAAGGGTATGAATAAAATGGAACAGGATTTGAGCACGAATAGAGAGTGAGAGCTGAATGTGAGAACTGAGAGTGAGGAAGAGCTGAATGAGGGCCATCTCTTAAAAGAAGGAGATTCTTGGGCAAAGTGAAACCATTTCAAATTTTGTGGTGGAAGGATTTTTTAGGTGCCCTATATCTAAGATAGAGTGTAAAATGATGTCTTTAGGCGCCATATATCAGGATAGGGCACCAAAAGTGTGACTTTAGGCGCCCTATATCTAAAATATAAGGTGTCTAAAGGCATCCTTTTACACCCTATCTTAGATATAGGGTGCCTAAAGTGACCGCCTTCATGTTTTACTCCATTTTTTTAAAAAAGGACGCAAATTTCAATAATAAAAACTATACTTTGTAATAGTGAAGTCAGGGGGTGCGGCTGCACTCGCTGGGACCTACGTAGGTTTGCCTCGAGTTGTTCCATTCAAATGGGGTGGCTCATATTGGATCTCACAAATATTCCTTGTTCCACTTAACTGCATTACTTAATCACTAATTCACTATCAGTCCCTTTATATATATATATATATATATATTCATTCTTTTGTTACCTCATCTTCGTTTGGTTTTCCAGTTATATATTTGTGAATTAAGGGAATTGTTTTACATAAACACACACACACACAGTGATTAGCTAGAAAGGCTTGCTCAATATGACTCAGTGCTCACCTTAGCTTATATCTGCTGCTCTTCACCAACAATTTTTTTGCTACATATTCTGTCGACCATATTATTGGAGATAATCAGTAAAAGAAATTATTTTATTTTGCTTTTTATGGGAGTATTTTACATCTTTAGAGGTTAAATTCGACTCTCATTGATTCATCAGTGTATGCCAAGCCAATTTATTAAGGAAGAAAAATCTCTACTTACATGCTCCCTTCGGTCCTCTTTGTAATGTCTTGCTAGTTTTTTTTTTGTATAAACCATCCGGTATCCTGGGGTATTCTGGGTTCATTGCCCACCCCAGACTAATCCGGATCCCCTGCGAGGAGACCTTACGGTGGTAGCGAGATACCGATGGGACAACCTCTTTGAGGTTGCGTTAATTATCGTGGCTGTCACTCTCCAGGGTTCGAACCCTCGCCCTGAGGAATGCTGGTAGTAGCCTTTGCCAACTCTACCAAACGCCCATTGGTATATCTTGCTAGTTCTATATTCAAGACTTCGAACAAAATTTAATGGAACATTCATAATTAATCTGTAAAATGGCCCATGTCTTTTATAATGGTTTTTTTAATCCCCTTTTCCTAATAAGTCATACTAATATCAACGGGTAACATTGTCAAATTATAAAAATTTTAAACATCTAACCAATTCTGCACATTATGGGTCAGGTTTGGGAATATGAGTTGGATTGGATTAATAATTCATTACTTCACCCAAAAACAAAATAATTGAGCTGCGGAAAATGAAACCTATTTTAAATGGGCCTTAAGACCCAGGCTAAGTGTGTTGCTTTTGTGTTTTAATTTTAAATCAAAATCTTTATTTATTTCATATCTAATTAACGACTAGTAAATTAATAAAAAAACAAAATCATTGAGTTGCGGAAAATGTAACCTATTTTATAATTTGTTGTCAACTTGTATAATTTTTAAATAAAATTCAATATTTATTATATTTATATATAATTAAGCAATTATTTGTTAATACATTAATGATATATGCACATCTTTTTTGTTAAGCACATGTGTCTTTCTACTAAATGTAATTATATACATCTTTCAGCGAAAATCCAAACATTAATTCGTTATATCAAACCCTTTTAGTGGAACCAACGTGTTGGGATGATATATGTCTTTATTTTATTGCTTGTTGTGGATTTATAGTTCTGCATCCATTTATAGATTTGTTGGTTTGAATATATGTTGGATTGATAAAATCTCAAAACCGTATTCCCACATAGACAAGCTTATGTCACAAAAGTCAAATGCTGGTTCTGAAAAGGAAAGAAACTCTTTGGCAAAAAATGTAGAGGTATATAACTAATTTATATGAATTAATAAAATTAAGTTAGTTTGATTTTCTAACATACTCCTTCAATTTAATCATTTCTCAGAAAATTAATTACCCATAATAAAAACTCCTTGATAGATGTAACTAATAGGAACAGATTGGAGAATAATTACAAATAATTTTAAAAAAATAAAGTGACATATTGTGTTTTTAAATTTGTAAACCAAAGGAAATTCTCCTTACTAACTCTTACAATTCTCATATTTAGTACGGGAAATAGTGTATTATTTCATCTTATAATTCTCATATTTTGAACTTATGTATAGAAGATGATGGTGTTCTACAGACTAACATAAATATCACATTAATTATTTCTACATCTCAACAAGCAATATGTGAACGAGATGATGAAAACACAAGATCCACTTTTTTTGGTATGTTTTCTTTTGGTTCACACTACAACGGAACTGGAAGATACAGAATCAAAATCCAAACTTTACCCTGCGGTTGCAGAATATTATTATTAACGAGCTATATGTGAAGAAGCTGTGGAATTATTAGAACCATTCAAATAGTCTAAACCAAGGACTAACTTTCATGGCTGCTTATTATTTGCGTCAACATGCTTCATACCTCCAATAAAACCACCGACTCCACCGACGGCGCCGATTCCTCCTCCGCCAATTCCCTTGTAAATTCCCGCTCCGATTCCTCCATACCCTCCAATTCCCTTGAATATGCCTCCTCCTATGCCTCCCCCATAGCCCGACCCGATTCCTCCTCCCAGTCCTCCGTCATTATCAGCTCCTCCTCCGAGACCGCCTATACCTCCGATCCCTCCGGAGCTATCCCCAAGAAAGGACTCTGGTTTCTTCACATCTGCTCCTTCATGTTTGGCCTTCTTCAAGTCCCTTGCATCTGCGTGTTGGGATATTCCTACCACCAAACACACCAGAAGCAGATAAGAAGTCAACTTCTTCTCCATCATAATATTTCAGTTTGTAAACTAGTGGGTACAAATGTTCTTAAGTTATTGCATGAGACATTCACTTGCCATGCACGCATTTATATGGTTACAAGTCATATGAGAAAAGAAATGTAAAACAATTAGTAATAAATGCGAGAGAATTCACTTGGACTCCCAATTATCATTCGCAATTCGAAAAATGAAAAATGTTAGCTTTCTAAAATAGCTCCGTTAAAATTTTCACTTTTAAGCAATAGATAGATTCTTATGCCTATATTTCATCTTACTAATGTGACAAGTGTATATATTTATCTCTAATGCAAAATGAAAAAAATGAAATGAATCAAAGTAACTGTTTTTTTCTGTCAAAATCAAAGCATTGAAATGTATGTTCGCTTTGTAAAATTAGAAACTGTTTTTTCATCTGGACTTTTACATTCACTTAATAAATACTCCTCCAATTCTTAATGTAATGTAAAAACGTATTCAACTAATTTGATTAGATTAATAAAATTAATTAAATCAGTTATTATGTTATTTTTTTTAAAACACTATAATCATCTATCTCAATTTCATCACTTTCTCTCTTACTTGATTATCGTTGATGGAGTATCAAAGGGATAATTTAGAAAAACATTGATAAATATGATAAGCAAATTTTACATTTGAAATCAAAATTAACTCTTTAATTAAATCCCATGTTATGGACCGGAGGAGTATGATTTATTTAAAGAGAAATAAGAAATAAATTACATATATCGTCTACACACTGTACTGGGGTTTGGAAATTCATGTTATTCAGAAGTTAGCGGTGAGATTTGGCGTAGCTCCACCATCTAAATCAATACACACTCTACCATGAATCCAGATTAGGTGGTGAGAATGGGTTTTACCCAAACTACTGTATATTAGAGGCAATTGAATTGAATGCAGGGATGAAAAGTTGGAGTGTTTTTTAATTGCAGTGTCAGAAGTTTGGATGATGCATTTAGATGTACCACATGCTCTCTAGCGTGAAGTTGCTTTCGCATTGATGATTGGGGCAATGTCTCATGCAGCCATTAACTGTTACAGAGGGTGAAGGTAAGAGGAAGGAAGGAAGGTGGAATCTCATGCAGCCATTAAGTGCAGTGTCAGTACGTACGTCTTTTTGGTGTCTGCAACTTCAATATAGGAGAAGGTATAATGGGTGTTTCTCACAGAAAAGTTTTCACCTTTTGCAAGCTTCCTACTTACTACTGGTAGACGTGAGAATTCAGTATCTTTTTGGTAGTAGCGCCTCTATTTCGTCTTATTCGACCGAAGCTCCCTTGAAAGATGCAGAAACATGTTACTTATTACGTTAAATTAAACTGCATAGATATCCATCAGCGTAGAACATTCTTGCATCCATAGACGATCGATCGAGTACATCGCACATCACTGTTGTGTTCAGTTTTTGCTCAGAGATATATATTCCATGCTCAGGCATATCAGATAATCAATATCAGACTAATTTGTCAACTGTGTATCCCCGTCATGTGGAATATACTAAAGCTGTATGAGAACAATTAATTACTCTACCTAAATATGCTTGCTTTTTAATAGATGATTGCATAATAAACAAAACTTGCCACAGTGGGAAGAAAAATATTTATCATAATCACAAGCTTGACTGGCATCTCAAATGAAAGGGTTGAGAGTTAATTAGTGAGAAGGACGATGAGCTATTTTTTTGGGGTGTTTGTTAAACTTCTAAAAGCATTTTCATGCAATTTGAGATAAAACACCTTTCACACACTTATATCGAATTGTGTAAAATCATTTTACAAAAGCCAATCACAAACTTAAATGTTTTGATTGCTGAGACAGAATATCAGCTATTTCAATTGTAGCAAATATTGCAATGTAGATATTCCCCTTATCTCTTAATTTGTTTAAAACGTACGTTATTGGGAATTCTTTAAAATTCGATATTATATCAACTAGATCTAGTATCATTGGGTCACTTTCGAGTATCATTCGACTCTAATTGATGGGACAACGACAACTCTCAAACTCCAAACCTTATATTTAAGATGTCTAGTCATAGCGGTTTTGACTAAATTCAGTGGCAGTTGATTCGTTTTAAAATTTCTAGATATGCCAAAAAACTAAGAAGCTCCTACACCTTCGTTCCAAATAAGAAATAGAGCAAAACCGAACAGAAAAGAGGATTCCTAACCAGGCTCACGCCCTCAGCGATAAATTTGGACTGATTATTTAAGCCAGATCAATCTGACTATCAACTCATTTCGAAGGCCGTTCCCAATTGGATCTGATTGTTTTAGCTCAAACTTCTTTTGGGCCGAAGTGTCCCAATTCTATTTGGGCTCAATTGGACTTCACTATTCCTGGTTCTTGGAGAAGCAGCTTTTGTTTTTTTTTTTAATACAAAGACAAACTAAACTTAAGAAAGTGAAAAATTAGCTATTTTAGGGGTTATGCCCCCTCATAGAAGATTTGTCAAGAAAATAATGATCCTTGCAACCTGGTGGAACCTCTTGAAGAAAACAAATATGCATGTGAGCTCCCTCCATAAGCTTATCGTATTAGAAAATTTGTACACTTCAAAATTTCGTTATTGATGTGGTACAGCTCGATACTCCAGTTGCCATATAACAAGTGATGGGTCGCATCAATGATGATTAGGGCCGCTATCCTTGAGCGAAATATTGGCTGCTCCCAGTGAATTAGAAAAAGCTTGGATATCTTTAAGATGCAAATCTTGACATATCTCCAAACCCATTTGGATTATCAAGATCTCTTCCTCTGTGACTGTGACATTCTCCAACTTTCTCTGAAAACCATAATCCAATGTTCCTAGTTATCTCAAATAAGTCCAACACACATAGTGTGGTTTGGCACTCAAACTGAAGCATCAACGTCCAAATAAATTGAGCCCATCGGTGGTGGCCATGAAAAATTTGGTGAATGAACCTTTTAGGGTACCACCTCCATTATACTGAAAATGCGTTATTGGAAAAATCTCTTTCGTGGAAGATCCCCTAAATTCAAATAGTTGTGTACATCTAGTCTTCCATGTAATCCAATAGACATGTGTAGATACCTTCAACCACGGACATCGTCTAAATCTCCCCTCTCCTGATTGGTGCGTTGCATTCCAAGTGAGCCATTTCTGAAAAGCGCAAGAAAAAAAATCATTATACATATTATAGTCAATAAACTCTCTCCACACTTCTTTCGCTCTTTTGCAGTCTTTCAAGGTGTGGACAATACGCTCTTCACAAGTGCATCCAAAGAGACACTCTAATATCATTGACAGCCTTCTCCTCGATAATATGGTCCATCCAAAGAGACACTCTACAAGAGTTGGTAACAGTTTAATAACATTTTAAGCTCAAAAGAATCTCCAATTACCAAGTTTTATGGTAGGAGTTAGCTCTGATAATATGGTGAATTAAGGTTCAAATCTACACTAAATAGATGCCATATTTAGTATTTGACAGCGCCTTGAATAAAATTGCGTTGAATAGGAGCATAGCACAGCGAAAAACAAAATTCCAATTTGCTAATATTTTCTCATTAATTATTTACTGAACATGCTTTTCATTTATCTCATTTTGATTTGTTAGATCAGTTTGCCAAGATTTTAAAAGGGAAATTTTCATTGAACGACCTTGCATGGCAAATGCCAATTCCCCCCACAAAATCTAAAATTTCATTGTATTCTTATGGGCAAAATGTAATTAATTTATGACGCAAAAGGACTGCACTAACATTAACATGGGAGAAAGATAGAAAAGTTCAAAGCTTATCCTAACTGTAAGTCATCCTATTTTTATTGTGAAATCACGAATTATTGTTGTTAAATCAGATTTGGAGGCTTGAACATTTTTAAAGTCATAACCTACAACCTATGAGTAATGTAAACTTTACCGCTTATCTGTAGTGTAAAATTACCTTATTTTTGTTTTAACTCTGAATTCTTGTTAAATCAAATATAGATACCTACAATTTTTTTATACTCTTATCCTATGAATCACGTAAAATTCAAAACTTATCTCTATTATAACCCTATTTTTGTTGTAAATTCACGGATTCTAATTGCTAAATCAGACGCGGAATTTCTTCCTTTTCAATCTTAGGGTCATTTTTGTCAATTTGCTCTAGAAATTTACTTCATTTTATTTACTCCATAAGGGTGCAGCGAAATTTCAGATTTTTGTGGAGAATCTGAAACTAATTTGCTAGAGAGGTTCTTAAATGAAAATTTCCCGTTTTAATATTTCAACAATGTAATGATTCTTTTTTTTTTTTAAAAAAGTAACTAGGGCATCGTACATTTACATGGAATATGATATTGGACTGCATTTGTGTGTGTGTGTGTGTTTGAACACATGTAACAGTGTAAAGTTTAAACTTTTGGTGGTGTTAATTAATCAGGACAAAGCTCGTCTTTAAGTGCAGGAGCAATCCACTGGATCTGAATATAGGTGTCTTCCCATATATCATCTTCTCTTAGCACTGAGATCACCTCCTCCTTCATTCTGATGATCATCCTCCTGAGCAAATCTGGCACCAAATCTTGCACAGTTGATTCACCATACTGTCCCAAATCAGTTTTCACACAAGTACCCATTCTTCTCAATATTCCGAACCAGAGTGACACAAAATCAGTACTCTCAGATATTGGTTTCAAGAACTGCAAGTACACATCTGTCATTAGCTCCATTGAAATCTTCAGTGTGCCTTCCATACTTCTCATCTCCCTCTCTGAGTTCTCTCGCCTCGAGTATTCCAACATCTTCTCATGAAGATCATCCACCATTGCAAATATCACTAGGTTGAAACAGCTTATATAATTTGCTGGGGTGAATTGCAGCTCCTCAGCTAGATCAAAACTCTTGTGCAGAGACTGAACCGCGTAGTTCCTTATCTCCTCTCGCCGAGCCAGGCTCGTCTTCTTAAATGCCTCTCCCAGTTTCGCAAATAGACTAACGATGGAGTTCGATGATCCTCCACCTCTTGCATTGTCATCAAGAGAAGAGCTACTGTTATTGCTTGCTCCACTGAAATTGCTTCCTGGATCGAAATACTGATTCCTCTGCCATTGAATCAACAGATTCACCGACTCAGATAGCAGATCCAGAATCTTGAGATTCTTTTCCAAGGGGCTGTTCCTAAGTGCAATATAGTTAAAGGCACAATCCACAATGTATGAATAATTAATTCGTGAAATATTTGCCCCATTAGACATTAATGTGATCAAGGCCTCAGAACTTTGATCATATGTTTCAGGACGTCTTCCTGTGATTGATAACAAATGTAAGGCCGTCTTCCACCCGACTTGTGTCTGGAAATTTCCAGGGTACTCGGAGATTAATTGAATAACTGATTGTGATATGATTCCACAGCAAGTTTCAAGAATTTCTTTATCAAGCATCCACTTTAGATTTATTGACTTGAAAATAAGCTCTTCTGGGAACTTATCAGCTTGCTGTGAAGAAAGAAGCCTAAGGGAGATCCTAAAAAGGCCTGCAACGGCCTTTTCTGCGAAAGGGATAGGGGAGAAGAAAGGAAATTGATGAGCTGTTAGAAGGTACTCATGGTACTGAGGCCAAAATGCTTGGAATCTGTGAACGTTGACTAATGAAATTGCAGTGATCAAATCCCAGCAGAACCCAACAGTTTCTTCTTCTTCAATGGACGTGTTAAACTTCTGACCTCTTCCCGCAGCTGCAAATATCAAAGATCGCCCAAGAATGTGTAAAGATTCTTCATGCATGTTGGAGCTTTTGCTGAAAATGTTACCAATACGACATTGTTTGATCATGCTCACATTCTGTTCAAATTCCGTACCAACCATCAAAATGTCCTCCTTGCCATCTTGCGAGGAAAAGGAGAAGTGACTGGCTATGTTAGAAACCTGTCGGCTTCCCAGTTTCGAATTATGAACAAGGGAACCAACACCTGATCCGTCGCCTGATTGTGTCGGGGTAGGCTCCAAATCAATGACAGATTGAGGGACTAACTTTAACTTCTTGAGTTTCAACAGGCAGTCTATAATGTTCTTCCAACCACCTCGGATTGACCCCCCAAAGTTGTTTGCAACAGTGAAAACAGCAACTGTTGCCATCCTAGGTTTCAAATCATTGCTGAACGCATACAATGTCTCATCCGTGGAGGCATAAGGGTTTTGCAGAGTTGTGAATTTGCAGAATGATGTTATGAGCTCGTCTAGAGTGTCCTCTAGTCCATACTGAGCAATCCTAGCCACTGAGAATAACCCTTCGATGCACTCATGAAGCAGATCATCTTCTTCAACATGCTCAAAGAATGTACAAAGAGCAGCCGTTGCTGGTCCTGCAATGCTGGCAAACATATCTCTGCAAATCCTACGATCAAAATCACATTGGATGAAAGGTTGCACCATTTTAGATCGGTTTATGAGCTGGATCCACTTGCTTGGATTCATGTCCACATTTGTGCTAGTTGGAGCAAGAAGTGGGTTTGAACAAATAGAATGATACAGCTCTGAGACGTAGTCTTTGGGTAGATCCTGACCTTCATTGATAGCTCTGTTGTTCTTTATGAAATCTTCTTCTGACATCTTCTTCTTCACTTGGGGGTTGTGCTGATCGGTATTAAGCATGATGAGGGAGTAGCTTAGAATAAGAACGGTGTCCTTACTGGCAAAAATGTCTGCAGATTGGTGATCGTAGAATCTCTCTGAGAATGCTTCAAGAACCCGTTGAATCTTTTGAGATTCTCCTGGCAATCGGAAAGTTTCAAGATAGAACCTCAGTGCAGTGTCAAGAGCCATGCCAGTGAAATGAAAGGTAGCTGCAAATTCTTTAAGAACTTGGATGTGGAAATCATCTGGGTCTCCTAGATATTCCCCTATAAGGTTCTTGTCTAGGCCAGGAGTGTAGCGAAAGAAGAAAGCAAACGCCTTAGGATCAGGAGGATCAGAGATTAATTGAGCATGCTTTAAGTACTCAAGGCCCTTCTTTTCATCTCTCATATAATGGTTCCCTGCAATTAACAATTTCCTCTTCTGCAGCTTCCTTATACGTACATGTTCAACCCAGGCCTCCAAGTCCTTATCATCTCTCTCTTTCTCCTCCCAAAAGGGTGTGTACTCTGTGATATTATTTGAGTAGGGACCTAAGGGAGAGGAATCACCTTCCTTGTCGATATTATCTGCGATGTTGTGAATTATAATGACAAGTCCTTCAAAGGCTTGGATTTGCAGAGAGGTTAAAGGACCGTTCCCTGCAAACGAGTGCTTGCACAGCAATTTTCCAATCTCTTCAAACACATTCCGACAAAATGGATCGCAGTCAAAGTTTGTGTAAGCTTCAACCACAAACGTGGGTTGCCTGCAGAAATTAATTATTCCTTCAACTGCAACTTCTTGGAGTTGAACTGTGTTCGCAAAAAATGCTACTCTCAGAAGCACGTATCCGAAGAAGGCTTCTAGTTGCAGGCGAAGGAACCTACAAAAAACACAAACAGAAATTTCTTAAACATATATATAATACATGCTTCATAGTTTTCTCAGGAATATAATCTAACCTTCTCAAGAAGTTATATGCATTCAAAACGGTACTTGAAATCATGGACAAGACAAGGGAACTAGACCAGGTGCCATAGTAAATAAAATGGTGAAAGAGATCGTCTTGGATCATCCTCATGAGCTCGGGATGCTTGCCGATGACATCTCCACTCAATTCAATGGCCGAATTGATCAAAATCAGAGCGAAAACCTGAACATCTTCATCAACAGAGTGAGCGTTGGATCCCTCTGTTTCGATCACCTCCATCACATTCAACAGAGAGCACAAGAAATTAAAGATATCAATGGCGCAACGAACCCCGTACCCAGATTCTAAAACCGTAACATCATCCGTGTCCGATTCCGAACTCTCTTCCCCATCCTTCACCTTGATCTGAGCCAGCCTAGAAAACACAATCTGAATAAGCTCATGCATTGTATACCTCGCGGTTCGCTGAAGCAAGTCGCCTCTGCTCGCGGATTGCTGAACCACCTGAAAGCATGTGTTGACGATGGTACAGACGGCTTGGTCAGAGAACAAAAACGACGCCCTGTGGTTCATTATGGCTGTTAAGACCTGGAGGATCCTCATCATGATGGCGTCTTCGGAGACGGGGTCGGTTTTCTCGAGTCGGCAGCAGGTGATGCCGTTGGCAACGGCGTCAAGAGCGTCTTTGGCGCCGGGGGTGCGTTCGTCGAAGATGCCGAGTTTGAGGATCTTAAGGACGGAGGAGATGGCGGTGGCTGTGGCGGAGGCGGGGACATCGTCGGCTTGGATGACGTCGAGAAAGGGGGTGAGGTAGATGGAGGGGTCGACGGTGCGCCATTCCTGATGGAGGTTGAAGATGAGAGATCGGAGTGATCGGAGGGAATTAACGGCGACGGATTCGTAATTGTCATCGGAGGGAAGGTAGGGGGAATTGAAATCAGGAGCGCGACGGATGAGGGCGAGCAATGTTCCAACTTCGGTGCTGAGCATGCAAGACACTCCCAACTCATTTCTTTTGAATTTTGTGGAACCTCTTCGCTTTTCCCTGTTATCTTCTTCTCCGGTGGCCATTGGAGTACGCTAGTTTCCCTGAAACTGTTTCTTTTGAAAAACGGTTATGCATGGCAAGTTGACAACGTTGTCTTGTCTCACACTTCGTTTTCCAAATTAAGAAGTACTATCAAATAGAGCGTGGGGTGATTTTCATTACACTAATTACACATTCCGATAAAAAGAAAAGAAAAAATCGATGTGTAATTATTTGTTCTCTCTCCCTAGCTCTCTATCTTTTGGCGATCCACGCTCTTCTCTTTTCAAATGTTACATTTTGACCGTTTGACTTGTCTTTCTAATTGAAGTTAATGATGGGATTTCCAAAAATAGAATGCAATAGTACAATTACTTGTATGTCTCCTTTGGTCGGACACGTGGAGATACGTTGAAATGGCCACCAAAGCCTCTAACAGTTTAGTCTGAGTTAATTGTCAACCAAGTTTGTCTTTGTAATCAATCAATCAATCAATAATAATAACCTGATAACATTATATTTCTCCCCTGGTTTTGTTAAAAAAAAAAAAAGGAGAGTGTATATGAAGCTTGTCTTGTTATTCTTATTTCCCTCCTAGTGTTAGACGATTTTATGGATATTTAAACTGTTTCACTTATGAGATAATTAACTCGAGTAGAAATTCCATCATTTGGTTTCCTGAGAAAAATATAAGAAAGCTTGAAACAAGATTACAGGTAAAAAAAAAAGAATTAAAAAGAACTCTCAGTTGTCATGACTATATCCTAGAATTAAAAAGGGACGGAGATTATGATCAAAGCTGTCATCAATGTGTGTGTTTGATAGCTTCGTTTAAAGTTACTTTCATTCAAATCAAGACAAAACTCTTCTCACATACTTACTTTGGATTGCGTGAAATTATTCTCTCAACAGTTTTCAATACGGATACAATGTTATTCCAACATACCCAATGACATGCTTCAAGTTTTCAATTAAAACGTGCAAATGACTCAATAGCATGGTATCAAACTTTTGGTGGGAAGCCTGGGATGAACTTGCCAAACCAAAGGGAGATGGAGGTATGAGTTTCCAAGACTTTGTAAAATTTAACAATGCCTTACTAGTCAAACTAGTCTAGAGACTCCTTCACAATACGGAGGACCTATGGGTCCATGTTCTTAAAGGCCTCTATTTTCAAAGCGGAAACTTCCTTAATGCACTCAAAGGGCATAGAGCATCTGTCAATAGATCAAGTGCCATGTTGGTGATGAGACTGAATGTCTCCCACATGGTCACAGATTCGATCCTAGACACCGAGAAAGGGCATAGAGCATCCTGGTAATGGTCTAGCATTGTAGAAGGAAGAAACTTTCTCAAAGAGGACTTATGTTGGCAATATTGGATATGGACGGAAAGCTCGCATATGGAAAGATAAATGGGTACCCAACATCCCTCAACGTCATCTGCATGTTGATATAGAGGATCATGTCGTGTTTGTTTGGGAATTATGCAGCTGACTTCCTAGCTGCAAGTACTCACAAGGGGGTGTGCCTTGTTTGGTGGGTGGAAACACCCTTTCATCCTTTAATCCCTATCCTAGCTGAAGATGTAAAAAGGGCAGGACATGCCGAAGGTGCTGAGTCCTCACAAACTACGGAAGCTGGTGCTGGCTGATGACACTAGTTGTAGCCTCCTCGTTTTGCTTTGTCGTTTTTCTTTGACTTAATTGTCTTTATTTCTCTTTCGCTATTATTCTCTCCCTCTGTTTTGGGTTATGGTTTTTGTTTTTCCTTCTTCTGTAATCTTTGTTGCTGGGGTTTCTCCTGTGGGTGGCTTGTTCTGCTTTTTGTTTATCCGTATTAATGAAGTACTACTCAGAAGTATTCAAAAAGGAAAAAAGAAAGAAGCCGTATATAAACTTCAGGGCAAGCTCATACTACTAACTTACCATGAAAGCTAAGACTATTTGACAAAAACTTGGCCTCTTATTTTTACCCTTAATTGCCATACGATAGTGTCATTTTTCCTTCTTTTTCCCTCAAAACATACTAATGTAGCATATAGATTAATTTCGTGTGTGTGTGTGTGATATGTGTATCAATTCTCCACGCTTCATCAAACCAAAATATACATGTAGAAGACTAATATTCAAGTGATGATTTCCCAAAGAATTAACCATACAATCCTGCGTGTAAGCATAAGACGTGTAGAATCCTTATATATATAGCTACAGGGGCCATTGTTCAGAGCCAAGGAGAATTGTAGATAGGAGTGACCACAGATTTAACCTGGAGATACTTGTGAAGGGCATCCAGTCCAGAATCTTTACCAAATCAACTCATCCTTTACCCTCCAAAAGGAACATCATTCCCAAATGCCAAATAGCAGTTGATCCATATGATTCCTGCCCTTATGGATCTCGACACTGTGTTTGCTGTATCTATGTTCTTTGTCAATATGCCTGCCGCTAGCCCATACCTCGTATTGTTCGCACTCTTTATCGCTTCCCCCATTGTTCTGTGTGTTAGAATATGAATACATTCCACATTTTAGTACTCATAATCCATGATCTTGGTAAACCATACAAAAATAAAAATTATAACTTACTTGAACTTCATTAGTGCCATCACAGGCCCAAATATCTCATCCTGCACTATTATCATATCCTCCTAATGGATTCACAAAAGAGAATATTATTGTACATACGCGTATCATTGGATTTGAAGCTCTTGTAATACAGTCATGATGTGGTTGTTCAAAAGAGAGTATAAAGAGGAGGAGGAGGAGGAGGAGAAACATTCAGAGCTGGACATGAAAGGCCAGGGGCCGGAGTCAAAGGCGAGACGGGCAGCTTGGACGGCGGCGTCGGCGTCCTCCTTGGTGGCTTGGGCGACGGAGGCGATGACGTCCCCTGTTCTGGGATCTATCGTCTCAAACGTCTTGCCTGTTGAATATGGTGAAATGGTTGGAGTGAAGATGGAATCGATGGAGGGAGGAGGAAGAGGGATTATTAGTACGTACCGGACAGGGAAGGAACAAAGCGGCCATTTACGAAGAGCTGCGTGAAGTTGATGTGGATGGAGGGAGGATTAGGGGCAGAGGCGTGGTGGCCGTTGGAGGGAGAAGCCATGAGAAAGAGAGATGGAAGAAACAGAGGAGGAGAGCAGGAGTATTATACAAGGGAACGTGGAGGCCAAGATGGGGGTTGGAAATTGGGGGGCAGACTTTGCTATACTTATCACTCATCTTCTCTTCCATGTGGAGACTCTCCTTCCTTTCTCTACGCGCAACTGCGCAAGTGCATGTATCAATTTTATCCATTTAACAAAATCCTCCCATTAATATTGATATTTGATCTCATGATTTTAAAGACCGTCAGACAATTCCTCATCAGTTAGAGTAATTTTTATTGGTAATTCATTTTTAATCCCAAACATAACCAGCAAAAACTGAGATCTTATTTGAATTACAGTTATAAAAGTGCATTCATGCAAATAGTAATAAAACTTCTCTCACATATTTATTCAGTACATTACAAAATTACGTTTAGAAAACTAACTTCTGGTGTTGACCCAAACAAGAACTGGGATTACCATGTGATCCTTTGCTACCTGTGTGGGTGGAAACATGTAGGGAAAATGGGTCATAGGTCCCAAGGAAACAAAAAAACCAGTAAATGGTTCCAAAAAAGTAAATAATTGTTGTCAGGTCCCATGGGACCTTTTAATGGTTAATTTCACTTGGTAAAAGTCCAGATTGCCCTTAATTCACACAACAAGCGTCTCGCAGCTTCTCCTTCGCCTTCTCTTCATAAAGCTTCTGTTTTTGCCGTCGATAGTTTGTATATATGTATTCTTCCAATCGGTTTGGTAACTGACTTTGCATTTGGTAATCTAATTTAACACAAGTGGAAGATGAATAAAAGGGCTG
>JANTPZ010083996.1:0-34951 GCA_025593235.1 Vachellia pachyceras
AATTGTGTGGAAACATCCTCTCTTACTCATTTTTGAATGCTGATTCTAGATATTTCGTTAGTTTTTTTAAAAATTCATCCATCTGCTGCAAAAGTAGGGCCCGTTCGTTTTCGGCCTTCTTTGGTCGGAAAGTACGAAAATTTTTTACGGTCTCGTAATTGCGTGGAAACTTTCTCTCTTGCTCATTTTTGAATGCGGATTCTAAGTATTTGGTTAGTTCTTAAAAATTCATCCATCTGCTCCAATAAATGTGCTCGTTCTTTTATGGCCTTCTTTGGTCGGAAAGCACGAAAATTTTTCACTCTCTCGGAATTGCATGGAAACTTCCTCTCTGGCTCATTTTTGAATGCTGATTCTATATATTTGGTTAGTTTTTGAAAATTCATCCATCTGCTCCAAAAGTGGGGCCCGTTCATTGATGGCCTTCTTTGGTCGGAAACTACAAAATTTTTTCACAGTCTCGAAATTGCGTGGAGACTTCCTCTCTTGCTCATTTTTGATTGCGGAATCTAGGTATTTGGTTAGATTTTCAAAATTCATCTATCTGCTCCAATAACGGCACCCGTTCTTTTTTGGCCTTCTTTGGTCCGAAAGTACGAAATTTTTCACTGTCTCGGAATTGCGTGGAAATTGCCTCTCTTGCTTAGTTTTGAATGCTGATTCTAGATATTTGCTTATTTTTGAAAATTCATCCATCTGCTCCAAAAAGGCGCTCGTTTGTTTCTGGCCTTCTTTGGTCGAAAGTACGGAGATTTTTCATTGTTTCGGAATTGCGTGGAAACTTCCTCTCTGGCTCATTTTTGAATGCTGATTCTATATATTTTGTTAGTTTTTGAAAATTCATCTATCTGCTCCAAAAGTAGGGCCCGTTTGTTTCTGCACTTCTTTTCTCGGAAAGTACGCAATTTTTTTACTGTCTCGGAATTGCGTGGAAACTTCCTCTCTTGCACATTTTTGAATGCTGATTCTAGACATTTGGTTATTTTTTGAAAATTCATCCATCTGCTCCAAAAGTGGGGCCCATTCGTTTCTAGCCTTCTTTGGTCGGAAAGTGCGAAAATTTTTCACAATCACAGAATTGCGTGGAACCTTGCTCTCTTGCTCATTTTTGAATGCTGATTCTATGGACATGTTTTTGAAAATTCATCCATCTGCTCCAAAAAACGGCGCCCGTTCGTTTATGGCATTCATTGGTCGGAAAGTATGAAAATTTTTCACTTGCTCGGAATTGTGTGGAAACTCCTCTTTGGCTCATTTTTTTTAAATGCCGATTCTAGATATTTGGTTAGTTTTTTAAAATTCATCCATATGATTCAAAAACGACACCCGTTCGTATCTGGCCTTCTTTGGTCCGAAAGTACTAAATTTTTCACTGTCCCGGAATTTCGTGGAAACTTCCTCTCCGGCTCATTTTTTTAATGCTGATTCTAGATATTTGGTTAGTTTTTGAAAATTCATCCATCTGTTCCAAAAGTGGGGCCCGTTCGTTTCTGGCCTTCTTTGGTCAGAAAGTACAAAAATTTTTCACTGCCTCGGAATTGCGTGGAAACTTCCTCTGTTGCTCATATTTGAATGCGGATTCAAGGTATTTGGTTAGTTTTTCAAAATTCATCCATCTGCTCCAAAAACGTCGCGCGTTCGTTTCTCACCTTCCTTGGTCGAAAAGTACGAAAAAATTTTCACTGTCTCGGAATTGCGTGGAAACTTTCTCTCTTACTCATTTTTGAATGCAGATTCTAGGTATTTGGTTAGTTTTTAAAATCCATCCATCTGCTCCAAAAATGGCACCCATTCGTTTATGGCTTTCTTTGGTCAGAAAGTACGAAAATTTTTCACTATCTAAGAATTTGTGGAAACTCCTCTTTGGCTCATTCTTGAATGCTGATTCTAGATATTTGGTTAGTTTTTGAGAATTCATCCATCTGCTCTAAAAGAGGGGCACGTTCGTTTCTGGCCTTTTTTGTTCGGAAACTACAAAATTTTTTCACAATCTCATAATTTCGTGGAAACTTCCTCTCTTGTTCATTATTGAATGCGGATTCTAGATATTTGGTTAGTTTTTGAAAATTCATCCATCTGCTAAAAAAATGGTTCCCGTTTGTTTCTGGCATTCATTGGTCGGAAAGTACGAAAATTCTTCACTTTCTTGGAATTGCGTGGAAACTTCCTCTCTTCCTCATTTTTGTATGCTATTCTAGATATTTGGTTAGTTTTTGAAAATTCATCCATATGCTTCAAAAAACGACACCCGTTCGTTTCTGGCATTCTTTGGTCCGAAAGTACGAAATTTTTCACTGTCTCAGAATTGCGTAGAAATTTCCTCCCTTGCTCAGTTTTGCATGCTGATTCTAGATATTTTTTAGTTTTTGAAAATTCATCCATCTGCTCCAAAAAACCGCGCCCGTTCGTTTCTAGCCTTCTTTGGTCGGAAGGTACGAAAATATTTAACTGTCTTGGAATTGTGTGGAAACTTCCTCTCTGTCTCATTTTTTAATGCTGATTCTAGATATTTGGTTAGTTTTTGAAAATTCATCCATCTTCTCCAAAAGCGGGGCCCGTTCGTTGCTGCCTTCTTTGGTCGGAAAGTATGAAAACTTTTCACAGTCTCGGAATTACGTTAAAACTTCCTCTCTTGCTCATTTTTGAATGTGGACTCTAGATATTTGGTTCACTTTTGAAAATTCATCCATCTGCTCCAAAAACGCTGCCCCGTCGTTTCTGGCCTTCTTTGGTCGGAAAGTACGAAAAGTTTTCACTTTCTCGGAATTGAGTGGAAACTTCCTCTCCTGCTCATTTTTGAATGCGGATTCTAGATATTTGGTTAGTTTTTGAAAATTCATCCATCTGCTCAAAAAAGGCGCCCGTTCGTTTCTGGCCTTCATTGGTCGGAAATTACGAAAAATTTTCACTTTCTCGGAATTGCATGGAAACTTCCTCTCTTCCTCATTTTTTAATGTTGATTCTAGATATCTGGTTAGTTTTTGAAAATTCATCCATATGCTTCAAAAAGGAACCAGTTCGTGTCTGGCCTTCTTTGGTCGGAAAATACGAAAATTTTTCACTGCCTCGGAATTGGGTGGAAACTTCCTCTTTGGCTCATTTTTAAATCCTGATTCTAGATATTTGGTTAGCTGCTGAAAATTCATCCATCTGCTACAAAAATGGCGACTGTTCTTTTCTGGCATTCATTGGTCGGAAAGTACGAAAATTTTTCACTTTCTCAAAATTGTGCGAAAACTTCCTCTCTCCCTCATTTTTGAATGCTGGTTCTAGATATTTGGTTAGTTTTTTAAAATTCATCCATATGCTTCAAAAACGACAACCGTTTGTATCTGGCCTTCTTTGGTCTGAAAGTACAAAATTTTTAACTATCTCAGAATTGAGTGGAAACTTCCTTCCTTGCTCAGTTTTGAATGCTGATTCTACATATTTTGTTTGTTTTTGAAAATAAATCTATTTGCTCCAAAAACGGCGCCCGTTAATTTATGGTCTTCTTTTGTCGGAAAGTACAAAAATTTTTCACTGCCTCGGAATTTCGTGGAAACTTCCTCTCTGGCTCATTTTTTTAATGCTGATTTTAGATATTTGGTTAGTTTTTAAAAATTCATCCATCTGCTCCAAAAGTGGGGCCCGTTCCTTTCTGGCCTTTTTTGGTCGGAAAGTACGAAAATTTTTCACTGCCTCGAAATTGCGTGAAACTTCCTCTCTTACTCATTTTTGAATGCTGATTCTAAATATGTTGTTAATTTATGAAAATTCATCTATTTGCTCCAAAACGGCGCCCGTTCGTTTCTGGCCTGCTTTAGCCGGAAAGTACGAAAATTTTTCACTGGCTCAGAATTGCGTGGAAACTTCATCGCTTACTTATTTTGAATGCTGATTCTAGATATTTGGTTAGTTTATGAAAATTCATCTGTAAGCTTCAAAAACTGCGCCTATTCATTTCTGGCCTTCTTTGGTCGGAAAGTACGAAAATTTCTCACTGTCTCGGAATTGTGTGGAAAATTCCTGTCTTACGCATTTTTTAATACGGATTCTAGATATTTGGTTAGTTTATGAAAATTCATTCGTAAGATTCAAAAAGGCGCCCGTGCGTTTCTGGCCTTCTTTGGTTGGAAAGTACGAAAATTTTTCATTGGCTCGGAATTGCGTGGAAACTTCATCACTAACTCATTTTTGAATGCTGATTCTAGATATTTGGTTAGTTTATGAAAATTCCTCTGTAAGCTTCAAAAACTGCGCCCGTTCGTTTCTGGCCTTTTTTGGTCGGAAAGTACGAAAATTTTTCACTGTCTCGAAATTGCGTGGAAACTTCCTCTCTTACTCATTTTTGAATGTTGATTCTAGATATTTCGTTAGTTTTTGAAAATTCATCCACTTGCTTCAAAAAGGCGCATCTTCGTTTCTGGCCTACTTTGGTCGGAAAGTACAAAAAATTTTCACTGTCTCGGAATTACGTTGAAACTTCCTCTCTTACTCATTTTTGAATGCAGATTCTATATGTTTAGTTAGATTTTGAAAATTCATTCCTATGTTCCAAAAAGGCGCCCGTGCTTTTCTGGCCTTCTTTGGTCGGAATGTACAAAAATTTTTTACTGGCTCGAAATTACGTGAAAACTTCATCTCTTACTCATTTTTGAATATTGATTCTAGATATTTGGTTAGTTAATTACAATTTATCCCTACGCTTCAAAAAGGCTCCCGTTCGTTTCTGGACTTCTTTGGTTGGAAAGGAGGAAAATATTTCACTGCCTCGGAATTGCCTGGAAACTTTCTCTCTTAGTGATTTTTCAATGCTGATTCTAGATATTTGGTTAGTTTATTAAAATTCATCCATTTGCTCGAAAAACAGCGCCCGTTCGTTTCTAGCCTTCTTTAGTCAGAAGTAAGAAAATTTTTCACTACCTTGGAATTGCGTGGAAACTTAATCTCTTACTCATTTTTGAACAATGATTTTAGATATTTGGTTAGTTTATTACAATTCATCCCTACGCTTCAAAAACGGTGCCCGTTCGTTTCTGGACTTCTTTGGCCGGAAAGTATGAAAATTTTTCACTGCCTCGAAATTGCGTGGAAACTTCTTCTCTTAGTGGTTTTTGAATGCTAATCCTACATATTTGGTTAGTTTTTGAATATTCATCCATGTGCTCCAAAAACAACGCCCACTCATTTCTGGCCTTCTTTGGTCGGAAAGTACGAAAATTTTTGACTGCTACGGAATTGCAGGGAAACTTCCTCTATTACTCATTTTTGAATGCTGATTCTAGATATTTTGTAAGTTTTTGAAAATTCATCCATTTGCTCCAAAAAGGCGCTCGTTCGTTTCTGGCCTTCTTTAGTCGGGAAGTACGAAAATTTTTTGTAGTTTCGGAATTGCGTAGAAACTCCCTCTTTGGATAATTTTTTGAATGCTGATTCTAGATATTTGGTTAGTTTTTGAAAATTCATGCATTTGCTCCAAAAGAGGGGCCCGTTCGTTTCTGGCCTTCTTTGGTCGGAAAGTTTGAAAATTTTTCACTATCTCGGAATTGCGTGGAAACTTCCTCTCTTCCCCATTTTTGAATGCGGATTCTAGATATTTAATTAGTTTTTAAAAATTCATACATTTGCTCTAAAAGGGCGCTCGTTCGTTTGTGGCCTTCATTGGTCGGAAAGTAAGAAAATTTTTCACTTTCTCGGAATTGAGTGGAAACTTCCTCTCTTCCTCATTTCTGAATGCCGATTCTAAATATTTGGTTAGTTTTTGAAAATTCATCCATATGCTTCAAAAATGACTCTCGTTCATTTCTAGCCTTCTTTTGTCCCAAAAGCACGAAATTTTTCACTGTCCCGAAATTGCGTGGAAACTTTCTCTCTTGCTCAGTTTTGAATGCTGATTCTAGATATTTGGTAAGGTTTTGAAAATTCATCCATCTACTCCAAAAACAGCGACCGTTCGTTTCTAGCCCTTTTTGGTCGAAAAGGACGAAAATTTTTCACTGTCTCGGAATTGCATGGAAACTTCCTCTCTGGCTCATTTTTGAATGCTGATTCTACATATATGGTTAGTTTTTGAAAAATCATCAATCTGCACCAAAAGTTGGGCCCCTTCGTTTCTGGCCTTCTTTGGTCAGAAAGTTTGAAAATTTTTCACTATCTTGGAATTGCGTGGAAACATCCTCTCTTACTCATTTTTGAATACGGATTCTAGATATTTTGTTAGTTTTTCAAAATTCATCCATCTTCTCTGAAAAAACCGCCCGTTCGTTTCTGGCCTTCTTTGGTCGGAAAGTACAAAAAATTTCACTGTCTCGGAATTCCGTGGAAACTTCATCACTTACTCATTTATGAATGCTGATTCTAGATATTTGGTTAGTTTATGAAAATTCTTTTCTGGCCTTCTTTGGTCGGAACATACGAAAAGTTTTTACTTTCACGGAATTGCAGGGAAACTTCCTCTCATGCTCATTTTTGAATTTAGATTCTAGATATTTGCTTAGTTTTTGAAAATTCATCCATGTGCTTCAAAACGGCGCCCGCTTGTATCTAGCCTTTTTTGGTCGGAAAGTACGAAAATTTTTCACTTGCTCGAAAATGCGTGGAAACTTCATTTCTGGCTCATTTTTTAATGCTGATTCTAGATATTTGGTTAGTTTTTGAAAATTCATCCGTAAACTTAAAAAATGGCGCCCATTCATTTCTGGCTTTCTTTTGTCGGAAAGTACGAAACTTTTTCATTGTCTCAAAATTGCGTGGAAACTTCCTCTCTTACTCATTTTTGAATGCTGATTCTAGATATGTGGTTAGTTTATGAAAATTCATCCGTAAACTTAAAAAATGGCGCCCGTTCGTTTCGGCCTTCTTTTGTCGGAAAGTACGAAAATTTTTTCACTATCTCGGAATTGTGTGGAAAATTCCTCTCTTACTGATTTTTGAATGCAAATTCTAGATATTTGGTTAGTTTATGAAAATTCATCCGTAAGCTTCAAAATGGCACCTGTGCGTTTCTGGCCTTCTTTGGTCGGAAAGTACGAAAATTTTTCACTGTCTCTGAATTGCGTGGAAACTTCCTCTCTTCCTCATTTTTAAATGCGGATTCTAGATATTTAGTTAGTTTATGAAAATTCATCCATATGCTCCAAAAGGGCGCCCGTTCAGTTCTTGCCTTCTTTGGTCGGAACATACGAAAATTTTTCATTGTCACGGAATTACAGGGAAACATCCTCTCTTACTCATTTTTGAATACTGATTCTAGTTATTTGGTAGGTTTTTGAAAATTCATTCATTTGCTACAAACACGAGGCCCGTTCCTTTCTGGCCTTCTTTGGTCGGAAAGTATGAAAATTTGTCAATGTCTTGGAATTGCGTGGAAACTTCCTCTCTTACTCATTTTTGAATGTTGATTCTAGATATGTGGTTGGTTTATGAAAATTCATCTGTAAACTTAAAAAAGACGCCCGTTCGTTTCTGGCCTTCTTTTGTCGGAAAGTACGAAAATTTTTCACTAGCTCAGAATTGCGTGGAAAATTCCTCTCTTACTCATTTTTAAATGCGGATTCTAGATATTTAGTTAGTTTATGAAAATTCATCCGTAAGCTTCAAAAATGGCGCCCGTACGTTTCTGGCCTTATTTGGAAGGAAAGTACGAAAAATTTTCACTGTCTCTGAATTGCGTGGAAACTTCTTGTCTTACTCATTTTTCAATGTTGATTCTTGATATGTGGTTAGTTTATGAAAATTCATCCGTAAGCTTCAAAAACGGCGCCCGTTCGTTTTTGGCCTTTTGGTCGGAAAATACGAAAATTTTTCACTGTCTTGAAATTGTGTGGCAGCTTCCTCCCTTACACATTTTTTAATGCGGATTCTAGATATTTGGTTAGTTTTTGAAAATTCATCCATTTGCTAAAAAAATGGCGCCCGTTCGTTTCTGGCCTTCTTTGGTCGGAAAGTACGAAAATTCTTCACTACCTCGGAATTGCGTGGAAACTTCATCACTTACTCATTTTTGAATGTTGTTTCTAGATATTTGGTTAGTTTATGAAAATTCTTCCGTAAGCTTCAAAAACTGCGCCCTTTCGTTTCTGGCCTTCTTTGGTTGGAAATTACAAAAAATTTTCATTGTCTCGGAATTGCGTGGAAACTTCCTCTCTTACTCATTTTTGAATGCTGATTGTAGATATGTGGTTCATCCGTAAGCTTCAAAAACGGCTGGCCCTCTTTGGTCGTAAAGTACGAACATTTTTCAAAGTCTTCGAATTGCTTGGAAACTTCCTCTCTTACTTATTTTTGAATGCGGAATCCAGATATTTGATTAGTTTATGAAAATTCATTCGTAAGTTTTAAAAACGGCGACCGTTCGTTTCTGACCTTCTTTGGTCGGAAAGTACCAAAATTTTTCACTATCTCGAAATTGCGTGGAAACTTCATTTCTTACTCATTTTTGAATGCTGATTCTAGATATTTGCTTAGTTTTTGAAAATTCATCCCTTTGCTTCAAAACGGCGCCCTTTCGTTTCTGGCCTTCCTTGGTCGTAAAGTACGAAAATTTTTCAAAGTCTCGGAATTGCACGGAAACTTCCTCTCTTACTCATTTTTGAATGCGGATTCTAGATATTTGGTTAGTTTATGAAAATTCATCCTTAAGCTTGAAAAACGGCACCCGTTCATTTCTGGCCTTCTTTAGTTGGAAAGTACGAAAATTTTTCACTGTCTCGGAATTGTGTGAAAACTTCCTCTCTTGCTCTTTTTTCAATGCTGATTCTAGACATTTGAGTAGTTTTTGAAAATTCATCCATCTTCTCCAAAAGGCCGTCTGTTCGTTTATGGCCTTCTTTGGTCGGAACGTATGAAAAGTTTGCACTATCACGGAATTGGAGGGAAACTTCCTCTCTTACTCGTTTTTGAATGCGGATTCTAGATATTTGCTTAGTTTTTGAAAATTCATCCATATTCTCCAAAAACGCACCCGTTCGTTTCTGGCCTTCTTTGGACGAAACACACGAAAATTTTTCATTGTCACAGAATTACAGGGAAACTTCCTCTCTTACTCATTTTGAATGGTCATTCTAGATATGTGGCTAGTTTATGGAAATTCATCCATAAGCTTCAATAACAGCGCCCGTTCGTTTCATGCCTTCTTTGGTTGGAAAGAACGAAAATTTTTCACTGTATCGGAATTGCGTGGAAACATCCTCTCTTACTCATTTTTGAATGCCAATTCTAGACATTTGGTTAGTTTTTGAAAATTCATCCATATGCTCCAAAAACGGTGCCCGTTCGTTTCTGGCCTTCTTTGGTTGGAACTTACGAAAATTTTTCAATGCCTCGGAATTGCGTGGAAACTTCCTCTCTTGCTCATTTTTGAATGTTGATTCTAGAAATTTGGTTAGTTTTTGAGAATTCATCCCTGCGCTTCAAAAACGATGCCCGTTCGTTTCTGGCCTTCTTTGGTCGGAAAGTATGAAAATTTTTCACTGCCTCAAAATTGCGTGGAAACTTCCTCTCTTAGACACTTTTGAAAGCTGATTCTAGGTATTTGGTTACTTTATGAAAATTCATCCTTTGCTCCAAAACGGCGCCCGTTCGTTTTTGGCCTTCTTTGGTCGGAAAGTACGAAAATTTTTCACTGTCACGGAATTGCGTGGAAACTTCGTCTCTTACTCATTTTTGAACGTGGATTCTAGTTATTTGGTTAGTTTTTGAAAATTCATCCATTGGCTCCAAAAACGGTGCCCGTTTGTTTGTGGCCTTTTATGGTCGGAACATACGAAAATTTTTCTCTGTCACGGAATTGCAGGGAAACTTCCTCTATTACACATTTTTGAATGTTGATTGCAAAAATTTTTTAGATTTTGAAAATACATCCTTTTGCGCCAAAAACGGCGCCCATTCGTTTCTGGCCTTCTTTGGTCGGAAAGTACAAAAATTTTTCACTGTCTCAGAATTTCGTGGAAACTTCCTCTCTTGCTCATTGGTGAAAGCTGATTCTAGATATTTGTTTAGTTTTTGAAAATTCATCCATTTGCTCTAAAACGGCACCCCTTCGTTTCTGGCCTTCTTTGGTCGAAAAGTACGAAAATTTTTCACTTTCTCGAAATTGCGTGGAAACTTCCTCTCTTACTCATTTCTGAATGTTGATCCTAGAAATGTTGTTAGTTTATGAAAATTCATCCGTAAGCTTAAAAAACGGCGCCCATTCATTTCTCACCTTTTTTATCAGAAAGTACGAATACTTTTCACTGTCTCGGAATTGCATAGAAACTTCCTCTCCTACTCTTTTTTTGAATGATGATTCTAGTTATTTGTTTAGTTTATGAAAATTCATCCATTTGCTCTAAAAACAGGGCTCGTTTGTTTTTGGCCTTCTTTGGTTGGAAAGTACGAAAAATTTTCACTGCCTCGAAATTTTGTGGAAACTTCATCTCTTACTCATTTTTGAATGCTTATTCTTGATATTTGGTTACTTTATTACAATTCATCCCTACGCTTCACAAACGGCGCCCGTTCATTTCTAGTCATCTTTGGTTGGAAAGTACTAAAATTTTTCACTTCCTCTCTTAGTCATTTTTGAATGCCGATACTAGGTATTTGGTTTGATTTTGAAAATTCATCTATTTGCTCCAAAAACGGTGCCCATTCGTTTCTGGCCTTCGTTGGTAGGAAAGTACGAAAATCTTTCACTGTCACGGAATTGTGTGGAAACTTCCTCTCCTACCCATTTTTGAATGTGGATTCTAGATATTTGCTTAGTTTTTGAAAATTCATCCATTTGCTACAAAAAGGTGCCTGTTCGTTTCTGGCCTTCTTTGGTCGGAACGTACAAAAATTTTTCACTATCATGGAATTGCAGGGAAACTTCCTCTGTTATACATTTTTGAATGTTGATTCTAGAAATTTTTTTAGTTTTTGAAAATACATCCTTTTGCGCTAAAAACAGCACCCGTTCGTTTCTGGCCTTCTTTGGTCGGAAAGAAAAAAAAATTTTCACTGTCTCGGAATTTCGTGGAAACTTCCTCTCTTGCTCATTTTTAAATGCTGATTCTAGATATTTGTTTAGTTTTTGAAAATTCATCCATTTGCTCTAAAACGGCACCTGTACGTTTCTGGCCTTCTTTGGTTCAAAAAGTATGAAAATTTTTCACTGTCTCGAAATTGCGTGGAAACTTCCTCTCTTACTCATTTCTGAATGCTGATCCTAGAAATGTGGTTAGTTAATGAAAATTCATCCGTTAACTTCAAAAATGGCGCCTGTTCGTTTCTCACCTTCTTTGGTCGGAAAGTACGAAAACTTTTCACTATCTCAGAATTGCGTGGAAACTTCCCCCCTTAGTCATTTTTGAATGATCATTCTAGTTATTTGGTTAGCTTATGAAAATTCATCCATTTGATCTAAAAACAGGGCCCGTTCATTTTTGGCCTTCTTTGGTCGGAAAGTAGGAAAATTTTTAACTGCCTCGAAATTTCGTGGAAACTTCATCTCTTACTCATTTTTGAATGTTTATTCTAGATATTTGGTTAGTTTATTACAATTCATCCCTACGCTTCAAAAACGGTGCCCGTTCGTTTCTGTCATCTTTGGTCGCAAAGTACTAAAATTTTTCACTGCATCAGAATTGTGTGGAAACCACCTCTCTTTGTTATTCTTGAATGCCGATTCTAGGTATTTGGTTAGATTTTCAAAATTCATCTATTTGCTCCAAAAACGGCGCCCGTTCGTTTCTGGACATCATTGGTCAGAAAGTACGAAAATTTTTCACTTTCACGGAATTGTGTGGAAACTTCCTCTCCTACTCATTTTTGAATGTGGATTCTAGATATTTGCTAAGTTTTTGAAAATTCATCCAATTGCTACAAAAAGGCGCCCGTTCGTTTCTAGCCTTCTTTGGTCGGAAAGCAAGAAAATTTTTCACTGCCTCGAAAATTACGTGGAAAATTTTTCCCTTACTCGTTTTTGAATGCGGATTCTAGATATTTGGTTAGTTTTTGAAAATTCATCCATATGCTCCAAAAAGGCGCCCGTTCGTTTCTGCCCTTCTATGCTCGGAACATATGAAAATTTTTCACTGTCACGAAATTGCAGTGAAACTTCCTCTCTTACTCATTTGTGAATGTTGATTCTAGATATTTTGTTAGTTTATGAAAATTCATGCAATTGCTCCAAAAAGGCGCCCGTTCGTTTCTTGCCTTCTCTGGTCGGAAAGAAAGAAAATTTTTCACTGCCTCAGAATTGCGTGGAAACTTCCTCTCTTAGACATTTTTGAATGCTGAGTCTAGGTATTTGGTTCGTTTATGAAAATTCATCCATTTGCTCCAAAAACTGTGCCCGTTCCTTTCTAGCCTTCCTTGGTCGGAAAGTACAAAATTTTTTCACTGTCACGGAATTGTGTGGAAACTTCCTCTCTTACTCATTTTTGAATGCGATCTAGATATTTGATCAGTTTTTGAAAATTCATCCGTTTGCTCCAAAAAGGCGCCCATTCGTTTCTGGCCTTCTTTGGTCGCAACGTACGAAAATTTTTCACTGTCTTAAAATTGCTTGGAAACTTCCTCTCTTACTCTTTTTTAAAAGTTGATTCTAGATATTTGGTACGCTTTTGAAAATTCATCCATTTGCTCTAAAAATGGCGCCCGTTCGTGTCTGGCCTTCTTTGGTCTGAAAGTACGAAAATTTTTCACTACCTCAGAATTACGTGGAAACTTCCTCTCTTAATCATTTCTGAATGCTGATTCTAGACATTTGGTTAGTTTATGAAAATTCATCCGTTTGCTCCAAAAAGGCGCCCGTTCGTTTCTGGCCTTCTTTGGTCGAAACGTATGAAAATTTTTCACTGCCATAGAATTGCAGGGAAACTTCCTCTCTTACTCTTTTTTGAAAGCTGATTCTATATATTTGGTACGCTTTTGAAAATTCATCCATTTGCTCTAAAAATGGCGCCCGTTCGTGTCTGGCCTTCTTTGGTCGGAAAGTACGAATATTTTTCACTGTCCCAGAATTGCGTGGAAACTTCCTCCCTTGCTCATTTTTTGAATGATGATTCTAGATATTTAAATAGTTTATGAAAATTCATCCATGTGCTCTAAAAAGGCGCCAGTTCGTTTCTGGCCTTCTTTTGTCGGAAAGTACGAAAATTTTTCACTGCCTCAGAATTGCGTTGAAACTTCCTCTCATAATCATTTCTGAATGTTGATTCTAGACATTTGATTAATTTTTGAAAATACATCCCTACGTTTCAAAAACGATGCCCGTTCGTTTTTGGCCTTCTTTGGCAGGAAAGTACGAAAATTCCTCACTGCCGCAGAATTGCATGGAAACTTCCTCTCTTACTCATTTTTGAATGCGGATTCTTGATATTTGGTTATTTTTTGAAAATTCATCCATTTGCTCCAAAAACGGCGCCCGTTCGATTCTCGCCTTCTTTCGTCGGAATGTACGAAAATTTTTCACTGATTCAAAATTTCGTGGAAACTTCATCTCTTACTCATTTTTGAATGCTTATCCTAGATATTTGGTTAGTTTATTACAATTCATCCATACGCTTCAAAAACGGCGCCTGTTCGTTTCTGGCCATCTTAGCTCAGAAAGTACGAAAATTTTTCATTGGCTCGGAATTGCGTGAAAACTTCCTCTCTCAGTCATTTTTGAATGCTGATTCTAGGTATTTGGTTAGATTTTGAAAACCCATCCATTTACTCCAAAAACGGCACCCGTTCGTTTCTGACCTTCTTTGGTCGGAAAGTACAAAAATTTTTCACTGTCACGAAATTGTGTGGAAACTTCCTCTCTTACTCATTTTTGAATGCGTATTCTACAAATTTGGCTAGTTTAAAATTCATCCATTTGCTCCAAAAATGGCGCCCGCTCGTTTCTAGCCTTCTTTTGTCGGAAAGATCAAAAATTTTTCACTGTCTCAGAATTGCTGGAAACTTCCTCTCTTGCTCATTTTTGAATGCTGATTCAAGATATTTTTTTAGTTTTTGAAAATTCATCCATTTGCTCCAAAACTTCGCCCGTGCGTTTTTGTCCTTCTTTGGTCGGAATGTACGAAAATTTTTCACTATCTCGGAATTGCGTGGAAACATCCTCTCTTGCTCATTTTTGAATGTTGATTCTAGATATGGGGTTAGTTTATGAAAATTCATCCATAAGCTTAAAAAACGGCGTCCGTTCGTTTCAGGCCTTCTTTGGTCGGAAAGTACAAAAAATTTTCACTGTCTCAGAATTGCGTGGAAACTTCCTCTCTTGTTCATTTTTGAATTCTAATTCTAGATATTTTTTGTAGTCTTTGAAAATTCATCCATTTGCTCCAAAACGGCGCCCGTGCGTTTCTGGCCTTCTTTGGTCGAAAGTATGAAAATTATTCACTGTCTCGGAATTGCACGAAAACTTCCTCTTTTACTCATTTTTGAATGATTATTCTAGTTATTTGGTTAGTTTTTGAAAATTCATCCATTTGCTCTAAAAAATGGCCTGTTCGTTTATGGCCTTCTTTGGTTGGAAAGTACGAAAATTTTTCACTGCCTCGAAATTTCGTGGAAACTTCATCTCTTACTCATTTTTGAATGCTTATTCTAGATATTTGGTTAGTTTATTACAATTCATCCCGACGCTTCAAAAACGGCGCCCGTTCGTGTCTGGCCATCTTTGATCGAAAAGTCTGAAAATGTTTCATCGACTCGAAATTGCATGGAAACTTCCTCTCTCAGTCATTTTTGAATGCTGATTCTAGGTATTTGGTTAGATTTTGAAAACCCATACATTTGCTCCTAAAACGGCGCCCGTTCGTTTCTGGCCTTCTTTGGTCAGAAAGTACGAAAATTTTTCAGTGTCACGGAATTGTGTGGAAACTTCCTCTCTTACTCATTTTTGAATGCGGATTCTACTTATTTGGCTAGTTTAAAATTCATCCATTTGCTCCAAAAATGGCGCCCGTTCGTTTCTGGCCTTCTTTGGTCGGAAAGTTCAAAAAATTTTCAGTCTCAGAATTGCATGGAAACTTCCTCTGTTGCTCATTTTTGAATGCTGATTCTAGATTTTTGTAGTTTTTGAAAATTCATCCATTTGCTCCAAAACGATGCCCGTGCGTTTCTAGCCTTTTGTTTGGTCCGAATGTACAAAAAATTTTCACTGTCTTGGAATTGCGTGGAAACATGCTTTTTATTCTATATATGTGGTTAGTTTATGAAGATTCATCACTAAGCTTAAAAAATGGCGCCCGTTCGTTTCTGGCCTTCTTTGGTCGGAAAGTACAAAAAATTTTCTTTGTCTCAGAATTGCGTGGAAACTTCCTCTCTTGCTCATTATTGAATGCTAATTCTAGATATTTTTTAAGTCTTTGAAATTTATCCATTTGCTCCAAAACGGCGCCAATGCGTTTCTGGCCTTCTTTGGTCGAAAAATACGAAAATTATTCACTGTCTCGGAATTGCGTGGAAACTTCCTCTCTTACTCATTTTTGAATGATTATTCTAGTTATTTGGTTAGTTTATGAAAATTCATCCATTTGCTCTAAAAAAGGGCCCGTTCGTTTATGACCTTCTTTGGTCGGAAAGTACGACATTTTTAACTACCTCAAAATTTCGTGGAAACTTCATCTCTTACTCATTTTTGAATGCTTATCCTAGATATTTGGTTAGTTTGTTACAATTCATCCCTACGCTTCAAAAACGACGCCCGTTTGTTTCTTGCCATCTTTGTTCGGAAAGTACGAAAATTTTTCACTGCCTCAGAATTGCATGGAAACTTCCTCTCTTAGTCATTTTTGAATGCTGATTCTAGGTAATTGGTTAGATTTTGAAAATTCGTCCATTTGCTCTAAAAAGGCGCCCGTTCGTTTCTAGCCTTCTTTGGTCAGAAAGTACGAAAATTTTTCACTATCACGGAATTGTATGGAAACTTCCTCTCTCACTCAATTTTGAATGCTGATTCTAGATATTTGGTTAGTTTTTGAAAATACATCCATTTGCTCTAAAAACGGTGCTCGTTCGTTTCTCACCTTCTTTGGTCGAAAAGTACAAAAGTTTTTCACTTTCTCGGAATTTCTTGGAAACTTGCTCTCTTACTCATTTTTGAATGATGATTCTTGATATCTGGTTAGTTTTTGAAAATTCAACTATAGGTCCAAAAAGGCGCCCGTTCGTTTTTTGCCTTCTTTAATCGGAAAGTAGAAATTTTTTCACATCCTCAGAATTGCATGGAAGCTTCATCTTTTAGTCATTTTTGAATGCTGATTCTATATATTTGTTTAGTTTATGAAAATTCATCCATACGCTTCAAAAACAGTGCCCGTTCATTTCTGGCACTCTTTGGTCGGAAAGTACGAATATTTTTCGCTATCTCAATATTGCGTGGCAACTTCCTCTCTTTCTCATTTTTTAACGCTGATTCTAGATATTTGATTTGTTTTTGAAAATTCATCCTTTTGCTCCAAAAACGGCGCCCGTTCGTTTCTAGCCTTCTTTTGCCGGGATGTTCAAAAATTTTTCACTGTTTCGGAATTGAGTGGAAACTTCCACTCTTGCTCATTTTTGGATGCGGATTCTAGATATTTTGTTCATTTTTGAAAATTTATCCATCTTCTCCAAAAACGGCCCGTTCGTTTCTAGCCTTCTTTGGTCGAAAATTACGAAAATTTTTCACTGTCTCAGAATTACGTGGAAACTGCCTCTCTTGCTCATTTATGAATGTGGATTCTAGATATTTAGTTCATTTTTGAAAATTCTCCATCTGCTCCCAAAAGGCGGCCGTTCGTTTCTAGCCTTCTTTGGTCAGAAAGTACGAAATTTTTCACTGTCTCGGAATTGCGTGGAAACTTGCTCTCTAGCTTATTTTTGAATGCTATTCTCGATATTTAGTTAGCTTTTTCAAATTCATCCATCTGCTCCAAAAACAGTGCCCGTTTGTTGCTGGCCTTCGATAGTCGGAAAGTCAAAAATTTTTCACTATCTCAAAATTGCGTGGAAACTTCCTCTCTTACCCATTTTTGAATGCGGATTCTAGATTTTTTTTTAGTTTCTAAAAATTCATCCATCTGCTCTAAAAAGGCGCCCGTTCGTTTCTAGCCTTCTTTTGGTTGGAAAGTACGAAAATTTTTCACTTTCTCGGAATTGCGTGGAAACTTCCTCTCTTGCTCATTTTTTAATGTTGATTCTAGATATTTGGTCAGTTTTTTAAAATTCATCCATCTGCTCCAAAAACAGTGCCCGTTCGTTACTGGCCTTCTATGTTCGGAAAGTCAAAAATTTTTCACTGTCTCAGAATGACGTCGAAACTTCTTCTCTTCCCCATTTTTGAATGCATATTCTAGATATTTGGTTAGTTTTTAAAATTCATCCAACTTCTCCAAAAAAGCCGCCCGTTCGTTTCTGGCCTTCTTTGGTCGGAAAGTACAAAAATTTTTCACTGTCTCAGAATTGCGTCGAAACTTCATCTCTTGCTCATTTTTGAACATTGTTTCTAGACATTTGGTTAGTTTTTGAAAATTCATCCATCTGCACCAAAAAGGCGCCCATTCGTTTATGTCCTTCTTTGGACGGAAAGTACAAAAAATTTTCAATGTCTCATAATTGCATGGAAACTTCCTCTCTTGCTCATTTTTAAATGCTGATTCTAGATATCTTGTTACTTTTTGAAAATTCATACATGTGCTCCAAAAACGGTGCCCGTTCGTTTCTTGCCATCTTTGGTCGGAAAGTACGAAAATTTTTCACTATCCCAGAATTGCGTGGAAACATCTTCTCTTCCTCATTTTTGAATTCCAATGCTAGATATTTGTTTAGTTTTTGAAAATACATCCATTTGAGCTAAAAACCGTGCCCTTTCGTTTCAGGCCTTCTTTCGTCGGAAAGCACGAAAATTTTTCACTGTCTCGGAATTGCATGGAAGCTACCTCTTGCTAATTTTTGAATGCTGATTCCAGATATTTGGTTAGTTTTTGAAAATTCATCCATCTGCTCCACAAAGCCGCCCGTTCATTCTTGGCCTTCTTTGGTCGGAATGTGCGAATAGTTTTCACTATCACGGAATTGGAGGGAAACTTCTTCTCTTACTCATTTTTGAATGCTGATTCTAGATATTTGGTTAGTTTATGAAAGTTGATCCGTAAGCTTCAAAAATGGCGCCTGTTCGTTTCTGGCCTTCTTTGGTCAGAAAGTTCAAAAATTTTGTTCACTGTCTCCAAATTGCGTGGAAACCTCCTCTCTTACTCATTTTTGAATGCTGATTCTAGATATTTGGTTGGTATATGAAAATTCAACTATGCGCTTCAAAAACGGCCTCCGTTGGTTTCTGCCCTTCTTTGGTTTGAAAGTACAAAAATTTTTCAATGTCTCGAAATTGCCTCAAAACTTGCTCCCTTACACATTTTTGAATATGAATTCTAGTTATCTGGTTACTTTTTGAAAATTAATACATTTGCTACAAAAAGGTGCCCATTCGTTTATGACCTTCTTTGGTCGGAAAGTTCAACAATTTTTCTCTGTCTCAGAATCGCGTGGAAGGTTCGTCTCTTACTCATTTTTCAATGCTGATCCTAGATATTTGGTTAGTTTTTGAAAATTCATCCATTTTCTCAAAAAAGGCGCCCGTTCTTTTCTGTCCTTCTTTGGTCGGAACGTACGAATATTTTTCACTATCTCAGAATTGCGTAGGAACTTAATCTCTACTCATTTTTGAATGTCGATTCTAGATATTTGGTTAGTTTTTATAAATTCATCCATTTGTTCTAAAAAGTCGCCCGTTCGTTTCTGGCCTTCTTTGGTTGGAAAGTACAAAAATTTTTCATTGTCTCGGAATTACATGGAAACTTGATCTCTTACTCATTTTTGAATGCCGATTGTAGATATTTGGTTAGTTTTTGAAAATTCATCCATTTGCTCCAAAAATGGTGCCCGTTCGTTTCTGGCCTTCTTTGGTCAGAAAGTTCAAAAATTTTTCACAGACTCGGAATTGCGTGGAAACTTCCTCGCTTACTCAATTTTGAATGCTGATTCTTGATATTTAGCTAGTTTTTGAAAATTCATCCATTTGCCCCAAAAAGGCGCCCGTTCGTTTCTAGTTTTCTTTGGTCAGAAAGTGTAAAAAATTTTCACTGTCTCGAAATTGCGTGGAAACTTGATCTCTTACTCATTTTGAATGTCGATTCTAGATATTTGGTTCATTTTTGAAAATTCATCCATTTGCTCCAAAAAGGGCGCCCGTTCGTTTCTCGCCTTCTTTGGTCCGAAAGTACGAAAACTTTCCACTGTCTTGGAATTGCGTGGAAACTTCCTCTCTTACTCATTTTTCAATGCTGATTCTGGATATTTGGTTAGTTTATGAAAATTCATCTATACGCTTCAAAAACGGCGCCCGTTCGTTTCTGGCCTTCTTTGGTTTGAAAGTACGAAAATTTTTCACTTTTTTGGAATTTTATCGAAACTTCCTCCCTTACTTATTTTTGAATACGGATTCTAGATGTCTAGTTAGTTTTTGAAAATTCATACATTTGCTCCAAAAAGGTGCCTGTTTGTTTCTGGCCTTCTTTGGTCGGAAAGTACGAAAATTTTTCACTCTCTTAGAATTGCATGGAAACTTGCCTTCTTACTCATTTTTGAATACAGATTGTAGATGTCTGGTTAGTTTTTGAAAATTCATATATGTGCTCCAAAAACGGCACCTGTTTGTTTATGCCCTTGTTTAGTCGGAATGTTCGAAAATTTTTCATTATCTCAGAATTGCGTTGAAACTTGCTCCCTTACGCATTTTTGAATACGGATTCTAGATATCTGGTTAGTTTTTGAAAATTCATACATTTGCCCCAAAAAGGCGCCCGTTCGTTTCTGGTATTCTTTGGTCGTAAAGTTCAAAAATTTTTCACTGTCTTAGAATTGCGTGGAAACCTCCTCTCTTACTCATTTTTGAATGATGATTCTAGATATTTGGTTAGTGTTTGAAAATTGATCCATTTGCTCAAAAAACGGCGCCCGTTCTTTTCTGGCCTTCTTTGGTCGGAAAGTTCGAAAATTTTTCGCAATCTCAGAATTGCAAGGAAACTTCCTCTCTTACTCATTTTTCAGTGCCGATTCTAGATATTTGGTTAGTTTGTGAAAATTCATCCATTTGCTCTAAAAACGGCGCCCCTTCACTTCTGGCCTTCTTTGGTTGGAAAGTACGAAAATCTTTAACTATCTCGGAATTGCGTGAAAACTTCCTCTCTTACTCATTTTGGAATGCTGATTCAAGATATTTGGTTCGTATATGAAAATTCAACTATACGCTTCAAAAACGGCGCCCGTTCGTTTCTAGCCTTCCTTGGTCTGAAAGTACGAAAATTTTTCACTGTCTCAGAATTGCGAGGAAACTTGCTCCCTTACGCATTTTTGAATACGGATTCTAGATATCTAGTTAGTTTTTGAAAATTCATACATTTGCTACAAAAAGTGCCCGTTCGTTTCTGGCCTTTGGTTGGAAATTTCAAAAAAATTTCACTGTCTCATAATTGCATGGAAACTTCCTCTCTCACTCATTTTTGAATGTTGATTCTAGATATTTTGTTAGTTTTTGAAAATTCATCCATACGCTCCAAAAACAGTGCCCCTTCGTTTCTGTCCTTCTTTGGTCAGAAAGCGTGAAAAATTTTCACTATCTCGGAATTGCGTGGAAACTTGCTCTCTTTCTCATTTTTGCATATGGATTCTAGATGTCTGGTTAGTTTTTGAAAATTCATACATGTGCTTCAAAAATGGCACCCGTTCGTTTCTGGCGTTATTTAATCGGAAAGTTCAAAAATTTTTCAATGTTGTGGAATTGTGTAGAAACTTCCTCTCTTACTCATTTTTTAAATGCGGATTCTAGATATTTGGTTCGTTTTTGAAAATTCATCCATTTGCTCCAAAACCATCGACTGTTCGTTTTTGGCCTTCTTTTGTTGGAAAGTACGAAAATTTTTCACTGTCTCAGAATTGCGTGGAAACTTGATCTCTGACTCATTTTTGAATGCCGATTCTAGATCTTTGGTTAGTTTGTGAAAATTCATCCATTTGCTCCAAAAACGGTGCCCGTTCGTTTCTGGCCTTCTTTAGTCTGAAAGTACGAAAATTTTTCATTGTCTCAGAATTGTGTCGAAACTTGCTCCCGTACTTATTTTTTAAACATGGATTCTAGATATCTAGTTAGTTTTTGAAAATTCATACATTTGCTCCAAGAAAGTGCCTGTTTATTTCTGGTCTTCTTTCATCGGAAAGTTCAAAATTTTTCATTGTCGTGGAATTGCGTGGAAACTTCCTCTCTCACTCATTTTTGAATGCAGATTCTAGATATTTGGTTCTTTTTAAAAATTCATCCATTTGCTCTAAAAACATCGCCCGTTCGTTTTTGGCCTTCTTTGGTTGGAAAGTACGAAAATTTTTCACTGTCTTGAAATTGCATAGAAACTTGATCTCTTACTCATTTTTGAATGCCGATTCTAGATCTTTAGTTAGTTTGTGAAAATTCATCCATTTGCTCCAAAAACGGTGCCCGTTCGTTTCTAGCCTTCTTTGGTCTGAAAGTACGAAAATTTTTCATTGTCTTGGAATTGTGTCGAAACTTGCTCCCGTACTTATTTTTACGGATTCTAGATATCTAGTTAGTTTTTGAAAATTCATACATTTGCTCCAAGAAAGTGCCTGTTCGTTTCTGGTCTTCTTTCATTGTAAAGTTCGAAATTTTTCACTATCGTGGAATTGCGTAGAAACTTCCTCTCTCACTCATTTTTGAATGCGGACTCTAGATATTTGGTTCATTTTTAAAAATTCATCCATTTGCTCCAAAAATATCGCTTGTTCGTTTCTGGCCTTCTTTGGTCGGAACATGGGAAAATTTTTCACTGTCTCAGAATTGCGTGCAAACGTCCTCTCTTACTCATTTTTGAATGCCGATTCTAGATACTTGGTTAGTTTTTGAAAATTCATCCATTTGCTCCAAAAAGGGCGCCCGTTCGTTTCTGGCCATCTTTAGTCGGAAAGCATGAAAATTTTTCACAGTCTCAGAATTGCGTGGAAACTTCCTCTCTTACTCACTTTTATGTGAAAATATTTGAATTTTGTAAAAAAACAGCACGATTTAAAGAATCCTAATTAAAAACTGAGTCAATATGGATGTTTCCATTTAATTCTAATAGAGTTAAATGTTTAATTCCTTTAACACTAATCTCGTTAAAAAATATGGGTCCTTTTTTATGTGAAAAATTTGAATTTCGAATAAAAACAACACGATTTAAGGAATCATAATTAACAAATGAGTCACAGTGGATGTTTCCATTCAATTCTAATAGAGTTAAATGTTTAATTCTTTAAACACTAATCTTGTTAAAAAAAATATTTACCCCTTTTTATGTGAAAATATTTGACTTTTTGAAAAAACAACACGATTTAAAGAATCCTATTTTAAAAAAAGAGTCACAGTGGATATTTTCATTCAATTCTAATAGAGTTAAATTTTTAATTTCTTAAACACGGATCTTTTTAAAAAAATATGGGCCCTTTTTTATATGTGAATATTTTAATTTTGAAAAGAACAACACGATTTAAGTAATCATAATTAAAAAATGAGTTACACCGGATGTTTCCAATCAATTCTAATAGAGTTAAATGTTTAACTCCTTAAACACTAATCTTGCTAAAAAAATATGGACCCTTTTTATGTGAAAATATTTGAATTTAAAAAAAAACAACACGATTTAAGGAATCGTAATTCTAATCTGAGCTAGAGCGGATGTTTCCATTCAAATCTTAGAGAGTTAAATGTTTAATTCCTTAAACACTAATCTTGTTGAAAAAAATATTGGCCTTTTTATGTGAAAATATTTGAATTTAAAAAAAACACGATTAAAGGAATCCTAATTAAAAACTGTGTCTCAGTGGATGTTTCAATTCAAATCTAAGAGAGTTAAATGTTTAATTCCTTAAACACTAATTTTGTTAAAAAAATATGGGCCTTTTTATGTGATAATATTTGAATTTAAAAAAACACGATTTAAGGAATCCTAATTAAAAACTGTGTCACAGTGGATGTTTCCGTTCAAATTTAGGAGAGTTAAATGTTTAATTCCTTAAACACTAATCTTGTTGAAAAAATATGGGCCCTTTTTTGTGAAAATATTTGACTTTTTCAATAAAAACGGTTTAAAGAATCCTTTTTAAAAAATGAGCCGCAGTGAATGTTTTCATTCAATTCTAATAGTGTTAAATGTTTAATTTCTTAAACACTAATCTTGTCAAAAGACATATGGGCCTTTTTTATGAGAAAATATTTAAATTTTCGAAAAAAACATCACGATTTAAGGAATCCTAATTAAAAAATGAGTCACATGGATGTTTCCATTCAATTCTAATAGAGTTAAATGTTTAATTCCTTAAACACTAATCTTGTTAAAAAAATATGGGTCATTTTTTATGGGAAAATATTTGAATTTTTTAAAAAAACATAATTTAAAGAATCATAATTCTAAATTGAGTCACAGTGGATGTTTCCATTCAAATCTTGGAAAGTTAAATGCTTAATTCCTTAAACACTAATCTTGTTGAACAAAATATGGGCCTTTTTTATGTGAAAATATTTGAATTTTGAAAAAAAACACGATTCAAGGAATCATAATTCTAAACTGAGTCAAAGTGGATGTTTCCATTCAAATCCTAGAGAGTTAAATGTTTAATTCCTTAAACACTAATCCTGTTGAAAAAAATATAGGCCATTTTTTATTTGGAAATATTTCAATTTTAAAAAAAAACACGATTTAAGGAAACATAATTCTAAACTGAGTCACAGTAGATGTTTCCATTCAAATCCTAGAGAGTTAAATGTTTAATTCCTTAAACACTAATCTTGTTGAAAAAAATATGGGCATTTTTTTGTGAAAATATTTGAATTTTTGAAAAAACAACATGATTTAACGAATTGTACTTTAAAAAAGAGTTACAGTGGATGTTTGCATTCAATATTAATAGAGTTAAATTTTTAATTTCTTAAACACTAATTTTATTAAAAAAATATGAATCCTTTTTTATGTGAAAATATTTAGATTATGAAACAAAACACAATTTAAGGAATCCTAATTATAAACTGTGTCACAGTGGATGTTTCCATTCAAAAAGCAACACGATTTAAGGAATACCAATTAAAAACTGAGTCACAGTGGATGTTTCCATTCAAATCTTAGAGAGTTAAATGTTTAATTCCTTAAACACTAATCTTGTTCAAAAAATATTGCCCCTTTTTTAGGTTGAAATATTTTAATTTTGGAAAAAAGAAACACCATTTAAGGAATCCTAATTAAAAACTTAGTCACAGTGGATGTTTCCATTAAAATCTTAGAGTGTTAAATGTTTAATTCCTTAAACTCTAATCTTGTTGAAAAAATATGGCCGCTTTTTTATGTTGAAATATTTCAATTTTGAAAAAAAAACTACGATTTAAGGAATACCAATTAAAAACCGAGTGACAGTGGATGTTTCCATTCAAATCTTAAAGAGTTAAATGTTTAATTCCGTAAACACTAATTTTATTGAAAAAATATTGCCCCTTTTTTAGGTTGAAATATTTTAATTTTGGAAAAAAGAAACACCATTTAAGGAATCCTAATTAAAAACTGAGTCAAAGTGGATGTTTCCAAGCAAATCTAAGAGAGTTAAATGTTTAATTCTTTAAACACCAATCTTGTTGAAAAAATATGGTCGCTTTTTTATGTTAAATATTTGAAATTTGAAAAAAAAACAAAACGATTTAAGGAATACCAATTAAAAACCGAGTCACAGTAGATGTTTCCATTCAAATCTTAAAGAGTTAAATGTTTAATTCCCTAAACACTAATTTTGTTGAAAAAATATGGGTACTTTTTTATCTTGAAATATTTGAATTTTGAAAACAAACAGCACGATTAAAGGAATCCCAATTAAAAACTGAGTCACAGTGGATGTTTCCATTCAAATCTTAGAGATTTTAGTGTTTACTTCCTTAAACTCTAATCTTGTTGAAAAAATATAGCCGCTTTTTTATGTTGAAATATTTCAATTTTGAATAAAAAACAACACGATTTAAGGAATCCGAATTAAAAACTGAGTCACAGTGGATGTTTCCATTCAAATCTTAGAGAGCTAAATGTTTAATTCCTTAAACACTAATCTTGTTAAAAAAAATATTTCCCCTTTTTTCGGTTGAAATATTTGAATTTTGGAAAAAAGAATCACCATTTAAGGAATCCTAATTGAAAACTTAGTCACAGTGGATGTTTCCATTAAAATCTTAGAGTGTTAAATGTTTAATTCCTTAAACACCAATCTTGTTGAAAAAATATGGCCGCTTTTTTATGTTAAATATTTGAATTTTGAAAAAAAAAACACGATTTAAGAAATACCAATTAAAAACCGAGTCACAGTGGATGTTTCCATTCAAATCTTAAAGAGTTAAATGTTTAATTCCCTAAACACTAATGTTGTTGAAAAAATATGGGCGCTTTTTTATGTTGAAATATTTGAATTTTGAAAACAAACAGCACGATTAAGGGAATCCCAATTAAAAACTAAGTCACAGTGGATGTTTCCATTCAAATCTTAGAGATTTTAATGTTTAGTTCCTTAAACTCTAATCTTGTTGAAAAAATATGGCCGCTTTTTTATGTTGAAATATTTCAATTTTAAAAAAAACACGATTTAAGGAATCCAAATTAAAAACTGAGTCACAGTGGATGTTTCCATTCAAATATTAGAGTGTTAAATCTTTAATTCCATATACACTAATCTTGTTGAAAAATATGGGCCCTTTCTTTATGTTGAAATATTTGAATTATGAAAAAATGAGACGTTTTAAGGAATCCTAATTAAAAACAGAGCCAAAGTGGATGTTTCCATGCAAATATGAGAGAGTTAAATGTTTAATTCCTTAAACACTAATCTTGTTGAAAAAATATGGGCCCTTTTTTATCTTGAAATATTTGAATTTTGAGAAAAAAACACCCCAGTTCAAGGAATCCTATTTAACAACTGAGTCGCAGTGGATATTTCCATTCAAGTCATAGAGAGTTAAATTTTTAATTCCATGTACAAGAATCTTGTTGAAAAAAATTTGCCCTTTTTATGTTGAAATATTTGAATTTTTAAAAAAAAACACGATTTAAGGAATATCAATAAAAAACTGAGTCACAGTGGATTTCTTTCATTAAAACCTTAGGGAGTTAAATGTTTAATTCCTTAAACACCAATCTTGTTGAAAAAATATGGCCGCCTTTATATGTTGAAATATTTGAATTTTGAAAAAAAAACAACACGATTTAAGGAATACCAATTAAAAATCGAGTCACAGTGGATGTTTCCATTCAAATTCTAGAGAGTTAAATGTTTAATTCCTTAAACACTAATCTTGTTCAAAAAATATTGCCCCTTTTTTAGCTTGAAATATTTGAATTTTGGAAAAAAGAAACACCATTTAAGGAATCCTAGTTAAAAAATTAGTCACCGTGGATGTTTCCATTAAAATCTTAGCGTGTTAAATGTTTAATTCCTTAAACACCAATCTTGTTGAAAAAATATGGCCGCTTTTTTATGTTAAATATTTGAATTTTGAAAAAAAAACAAAACGATTTAAGGAATGCCAATTAAAAACCGAGTCACAGTGGATGTTTCCATTCAAATCTTAAAGAGTTAAATGTTTAATTCCCTAAACACTAATTTTGTTGAAAAAATATGGGCACTTTTTTATCTTGAAATATTTGAATTTTGAAAACAAACAGCACGATTAAAGGAATCCCAATTAGAAACTGAGTCACACTGGATGTTTCCATTCAAATCTTAGAGATTTTAATGTTTACTTCCTTAAACTCTAATCTTGTTGAAAAAATATGGCCGCTTTTTTATGTTGAAATATTTCAATTTTGAAAAAAAAACTACCATTTAAGGAATCCGAATTAAAAACTGAGTCACAGTGGATGTTTCCAATCAAATCTTAGAGTGTTAAATGTTTAATTCCTTAAACACTAATCTTGTTAAAAAAATATTTCCCCATTTTTAGGTTGAAATATTTGAATTTTGGAAAAAAGAAACACCATTTAAGGAATCCTAATTGAAAACTTAGTCACGGTGGATGTTTCCATTGAAATCTGAGACTGTTAAATGTTTAATTCCTTAAACACAAATCTTGTTTAAAAAATATGGCTGCTTTTTTATGTTAAATATTTGAATTTTGAAAAAAAAACAACACGATTTAAGGAATACCAATTAAAAACCGAGTCACAGTGGATGTTTACATTCAAATCTTAAAGAGTTAAATGTTTAATTCCGTAAACACTAATTTTATTGAAAAAATATTGCCCCTTTTTAGGTTGAAATATTTTAATTTTGGAAAAAAGAAACACCATTTAAGGAATCCTAATTAAAAACTGAGTCAAAGTGGATGTTTCCATGCAAATCTAAGAGAGTTAAATGTTTAATTCCTTAAACACTAATCTTGTTGAAAAAATATGGCCACATTTTTATGTTGAAATATTTGAATTTTGTGAAAAAAACACCACGGCTCAAGGAATCCTATTTAACAACTGAGTCGCAGTGGATGTTTCCATTCAAGTCATAGAGAGTTAAATCTTTAATTCCATGTACAAGAATCTTGTTGAAAAAAATTTTCCCTTTTTATGTTGAAATATTTGAATTTTTAAAAAAAAACACGATTTAAGGAATATCAATAAAAAACTGAGTCACACTGGATTTTTTTCATTAAAACCTTAGGGAGTTAAATGTTTAATTCCTTAAACACCAATCTTATTGAAAAAATATGGCATTTTTATGTTGAAATATTTGAATTTTGAAAAAAAACAACACGATTTAAGGAATACCAATTAAAAACCGAGTCACAGTGGATGTTTCCATTCAAATCTTAGAGAGTTAAATGTTTAATTCCTTAAACACTAATCTTGTTCAAAAAATATTGCCCCTTTTTTAGGTTGAAATATTTGAATTTTGAAAAAAAAACACCATTTGAGGAATCCTACTTCAAAACTTAGTCACAGTGGATGTTTCCATTAAAATCTTATAGTGTTAAATGTTTAATTCCTTAAACACCAATCTTGTTGAAAAAATATAGCCGCTTTTTTATGTTAAATATTTGAATTTTGAAAAAAAAACAAAACAATTTAAGGAATACCAATTAAAAACCGAGTCACAGTCGATGTTTCCATTCAAATCTTAAAGAGTTAAATGTTTAATTCCCTAAAAACTAATTTTGTTGAAAAAATATGGGCACTTTTTTATCTTGAAATATTTGAATATTGAAAACAAACAGCACTATTAAAGGAATCCCAATTAAAAATTGAGTCACAGTGCATGTTTCCATTCAAATCTTAGAGATTTTAATGTTTACTTCCTTAAACTCTAATCTTGTTGAAAAAATATGGCCACTTTTTTATGTTGAAATATTTCAATTTTGAATAAAAAAACAACACGATTTAAGGAATCCGAATTAAACACTGAGTCAAAGTGGATGTTTCCATTCAAATCTTAGAGAGTTAAATGCTTAATTCCTTAAACACTAATCTTGTTAAAAAAATATTTCCCCTTTTTTGGGTTGAAATATTTGAATTTTGGAAAAAAGAAACACCATTTAAGGAATCCAAATTGAAAACTTAGTCACAGTGGATGTTTCCATGCAAATGTAAGAGAGTTAAATGTTTAATTCCTTAAACACCAATCTTGTTGAAAAAATATGGCCGCTTTTTTATGTTGAAATATTTGAATTTTGAAAAAAAAACACGATTTAAGGAATGCCAATTAAAAACTGATTTACAGTGGATGTTTTCATTCAAATCTTAAAGAGTTAAATGTTTAATTCCTTAAACACTAATATCGTTGAAAAAATATGGTCCGTTTTTTATTGAAATATTTGAATTTTGAAAACAAACAACACGATTTAGGGAATCCCAATTAAAAACTGAGTCACAGTGGATGTTTCCATTCAAATCTTAGAGAGTTAAATGTTTAATTCATTAACACTAATCTTGTTCAAAAAATATGGCCGCTTTTTTATGTTAAATATTTGATTTTTTAAAAAAACAAAATGATTTAAGGAATACCAATTAAAAATTGAGTCACAGTGGATGTTTCCTTTCAAATCCTAAAGAGTTAAATGTTTAATTTCTTAAACACTAATCTTGTTCAAAAAATATGGGCCCTTTTTTATCTTGAAATATTTGAATTTTGAAAACAACAACACGATTTAAAAAATCCTAATCAAAATCTGAGTCACAGTGGATGTTTCCATTCAAATCTTAGAGTGTTAAATCTCTAATTCCATATACACCAATCTTATTGAAAAAAAGGGGCCCTTTTTTATGTTGAAATATATGAAATTTGAAAAAAAAACAACACAATTTAAGCAATCCAAATTAACAACTGAGTCACAGTGGATGTTTCCATTCAAAGCTTAGAGAGTTAAATTTTTAATTCCTTAAACACTAATCTTGTTGAAAAAATATGGCCGCATTTTTATGTCGAAATATTTCAATTTTAAAAAAAAAACATGATTTAGGGAATACCAATTAAAAACCGAGTCACAGTGGATGTTTCCATTCAAATCTTAGAGAGTTAAATGTATAATTCCTTAAACATTAATCTTTTTGAAAAAATATTGCCCCTTTTTTAGGTTGAAATATTTGAATTTTGGAAAAAAGAAACACCATTTAAGGAATCCTAATTCAAAAACTTAGTCACAGTGGATATTTCCATTTAAATCTTAGAGTGTTAAATGTTTAATTCCTTAAACACATATCTTGTTGAAAAAATATGGCCGCTTTTTTTTGTTAAATATTTGAATTTTGAAGAAAAACATCACGATTTAAGGAATACCAATTAAAAACCGAGTCACAGTGGATGTTTCCATTCAAATCTTAGAGAGTTAATTTTTAATTCCTTAAACACTAATCTTGTTGAAAAAATATTGCCCCTTTTTTAGGTTGAAATATTTTAATTTTGGGAAAAAGCAACACCATTTAAGGAATCCTAATTAAAAACTTAGTCACAGTGGATGTTTCCATTAAAATCTTAGAGTGTTAAATGTTTAATTCCTTAAATACGAGTCTTGCTGAAAAAATATCGCCGCTTTTTTATGTTAAATATTTGAATTTCAAAAAAAAACAAATCGATTTAAGGAATACCAATTAAAAACCGAGTCACTGTGGATGTTTCCATTCAAATCTTAGAGAGTTAAATGTTTGATTCCTTAAACACTAACTTGTTGAAACAATATTGCCCCTTTTGTAGGTTGAAATATTTTAATTTTGGAAAAAAGAAACACCATTTAAGGAATCCTAATTAAAAACTTAGTCACAGTGGATGTTTCCATTAAAATCTTAGAGTGCTAAATGTTTAATTCCTTCAACATTAATCTTATTGAAAAAATATGGCCGCTTTTTCATGTTAAATATTTGAATTTTGAAAAAAGAAACACCATTTAAGGAATCCTAATTAAAAACTTAGTCACAGTGGATGTTTCCATTAAGATCTTAGAGTGTTAAATGTTTAATTACTTAAACTCTAATCTTGTTGAAAAAATATGGCCTCTTTTTTATGTTGAAATATTTCAATTTTGAAAAAAAAACTACGATTTAAGAAATCTGAATAAAAAACTGAGTCACAGTGGATGTTTCCATTCAAATATTAGAATGTTAAATCTTTAATTCCATATACACTAATCTTGTTGAAAAATATGGGCCCTTTCTTTATGTTGAAATATTTGAATTATGAAAAAACAAAACGTTTTAAGGAATCTTAATTAAAAATTGAGTCACAGTGGATGTTTCCATGCAAATATAAGAGAGCTAAATGTTCAATTCCTTAAACACTAATCTTATTGAAAAAATATGGCCGCATTTTTATGTTGAAATATTTGAATTTTGAGAAAAAAAACCACGGTTTAAGGAATCCTATTTAAAAACTGAGTCGCAGTGGATGTTTCCATTCAAATCATAGAGAGTTAAATCTTTAATTCCATGTACAAGAATCTTGTTGAAAAATATTTGCCCTTTTTTATATTGAAATATTCGAATTTTTAAAAAAACAACACGATTTAAGGAATATCAATTAAAAACTGAGTCACAGTGGATTTTTTTCATTAAAACCTTAGGGAGTTAAATGTTTAATTCCTTAAACACCAATATTTTTGAAAAAATATGGCCGCTTTTTTATGTTGAAATATTTTAATTTTGAAAAAAAACAACATGATTTAAGAAATAAAAAATCAAAACCGAGTCACAGCGGATGTTTCCATTCAAATCTTAAAGAGTTAAATGTTTAATTCCTTGAACACTAATCTTGTTGAAAAAATATGGGTCCTTTTTTATCTTGAACTATTTGAATTTTGAAAAAAACACGGTTTAAAAAATCCTAATTAAAAACTGAGTCACAATGGATGTTTCCATTCAAATCTTAGAGAGTTAAATCTTTAATTCCATGTACACGAATCTTGTTGAAAAAAATGGGCCCTTTTTTAAGTGTAAATATTTGAATTTCGAAAAAAAACAATACGATTTACCGAATATCAATTAAAAACTGAGTCACTGTCGATTTTTACATTAAAGCCTTTGGGACTTAAATATTTAATTCCTTAAACACCAATCTTATTGAAAAAATATGGCCGCTTTTTTATCTTGAAATATTTGAATTTTAAAAAAAAACAATACGATTTAAGGAATACCAATTAAAAACCGTGTCACAGTGGATGTTTCCATTCAAATCTTAAAGAGTTAAATGTTTAATTCCTTGAACACTAATCTTCTTGAAAAAAATATGGGCCCTTTTTTATCTTTAAATATTTAAATTTTGAAAAAAACAACACGGTTTAAAAAATCCTAATGAAAACCTGAGTCACAGTGGATGTTTCCATTCAAATGTTAGAGAGTTAAATCTTCAGTTCCTTAACACTAATCTTGTTGAAAAAATATGGCCACTTTTTTATGTTGAAATATTTGAATTTTGGAAAAAAAATAACACAATTTAAGGAATCCTAATTAAAAATTGAGTCACAGTCGATGTTCCCATTAATATCTTAGAGAGTTAAATGTTTAATTCATTAAACACGAATCTTGTTGAAAAAATATTGCCCCTTTTTTATGTTGATATATTTGAATTTTGAAAAAAATAACACAATTTAAGGAAACCTAATTAAAAACTTTGTCACAGTCATGTTTCCATTCAAATCTTAGAGTGTTAAATGACTAATTCCTTAAACACTAATCTTGTTGAAAAAAATGGGCCCTTTTTTATGTTGCAATATTTGAATTTTGAAAAAAAAAACACGATTTAAGGAATCCTATTTAAAAACTGAGTCACAGTGGATGTTTCCATTCAAATCTTAGAAGTTAAATGTTTAATTCCTTAAACACTAATTTTGTTGAAAAAATATTGCCTCTTTTTTATGTTGAAATATTTGAATTTTCAAAAAAAAAACATAACACCGTTTAAGGAAACCTAATTAAAAACTTTGTCACAGTGCATGTTTCCATTCAAATCTTAGAGTGTTAAATGGTTAATTCCTTAAACTCTAATCTTGTTGAAAAAATATGGGCCCTTTTTTATGTTGCAATATTTGAATTTTGAAAAAAAAACACGATTTAAGGAATCCTATTTAAAAACTGAGTCACAGTGGATGTTTACATTCAAATCTTAGAGAGTTAAATGTTTAATTCCATATACACTAATCTTGCTGAAAAATATGGGCCTTTTTTTATGTTGAAATATTTGAATTTTGAAAAAAATAACATGATTTAAGGAATCCTAATTAAAAACTGAGTCACAGCGAATATTTCCATTCAAATCTTAGAGTGTTAAACCTCTAATTCCATATGCACTAATCTTGTTGAAAAAAATGGGCTTTTTTTTATGTTGAAATATTTGAATTTTGAAAAAAAAAACAACAAGATTTCAGGAATACCAATTAAAAAGTGAGTCACAGTGGATGTTTCAATTCAGACCTTAGAGTGTTAAATGTGTAATTCGATATACACTAATCTTGTTCAAAAAATATGGCCGCTTTTTTATGTTGAAATATTGGAATTTTGAAAAAAAACAACACGATTTAAGGAATACCAATTAAAAACTGAGTCACAGTGGATGTTTCCATTCAAATCTTAGAGAGTTAAATGTTTAACTCCTTAAACACTAATCTTGTTGAAAAAATATGGCCGCTTTTTTATGTTGAAATATTTGAATTTTGAAAAACAACGACACGGTTTAAGAAATCCTAATTAAAAACTGAGTCACAGTGGATGTTTCCATTCAAATCTAATAGAGTTAAATGTTTAATTCCATAAACACCAATCTTGTTGAAAAAATATGGGCCTTTTTTATGTGCAAATATTTGAATTTTGAAAAAAACACGATTAAAGGAATCCGAATTAAAAACTGAGTCAGAGTGGATCTTTCCATTTAATTCTAATAGAGTTAAATGTCTAATTCCTTAAACTCTAATCTTATTTAAAAATATGGGCCCTTTTTTATGTTGAAACATTTGAATTTTGAAAAAAACACGATTTCATGAATGCAAATTAAAAACTGAGTCACAGTGGATCTTTCCATTCAAGTCTAATAGAGTTGAATGTTTAATTCCTTAAACACGAAACTTGTTGAAAAAGTATCGGTCCTTTTTTATGTGAAAATATTTGAATTTTGAAAAAAACACGATTTAAGGAATCCGAATTAAAAACTGAATCAGAGAGGATGTTTCCATTCAATTCTAAAAGATTTAAATGTTTAATTCCTTAAACACTAATCTTTTTTAAAAATGTGGGCCCTTTTTTATGTTGAAACAATTGAATTTTGAAAAAAAACACGATTTAAGGAATGCAAATTGAAAACTAAGTCACAGTGGATGTTTCCATTCAATTCTAATAGAGTTAAATGTTTAATTCATTAAACACTAATCTTATTTAAAAATGTGGGCCGTTTTTTATGTGGAAATATTTGAATTAAAAAAACACAATTTAATGAATGCAAATTAAAAACTGAGTCACAGTGGATGTTTCCATTCAAGTCTAATAGAGTTGAATGTCTAATTCCATAAACACGAATGTTGTTGAAAAAATATGGGCCTTTTTTATGTCAAAATATTTGAATTTTGAAAAAAACACGATTTAAGGATCCTAATTAAAAACGGAGTGACTGTGGATGTTTCCATTCAAGTCTAATAGAGTTAAATATTTAATTCCTTAAACACTAATCTTGTTGAAAAAATATGGGCCCTTTTTATGTTAAAATATTTGAATTTTTTAAAAAACAAGATTTAAGGAATCCTAATTAAAAACTGAGTCACAGTTGATGTTTCCAATCAATTCTAATAGAGTTAAATGTTTAATTCAATAAACACGAATCTTCTTGAAAAATATGGGCCTTTTTTATGAGGAAATTTTTGAATTTTTATAAAAAAACAAGATTTAAGTAATCCTAATTAAAAACTGATTCACAATGGATGTTTCCACTCAATTCTAAAAGAGTTAAATTTTTAATTCCTTAAACACTAATCTTGTTGAAAAATGTGGGTCCTTTTTTATGTTGAAATATTTGAATTTTGAAAAAAAAACACGATTTAAGGAATCCTAATTAAAAACTGAGGCACAATGGATGTTTCAACTCAACTCTAATAGAGTTAAATTTTTAATTCCTTAAACACTAATCTTCTTGAAAAATATGGGCCCTTTTTTATGTTGAAATATTTGAATATTGAAAAAACATGATTTAAGGAATCTTGTTTCCATTCAATTCTAATAGAGTTAAATGTTTCCAATCAATTCTAATTGAGTTAAATGTTTAATTCCTCAAAAAATAATCTTGATGACAAAATATGGGCATTTTTTATTTGAAAATATTTGAATTTTGAAAAAAAACAACACGATTTAAGGAATCCTAATTAAAAACTTAGTCCCTGTGGATGTTTCCTTTCAATTCTAATAGAGTTAAATGTTTAATTCCTCAAAAAAGAATCTTGTTG